>JABCKM010000012.1:0-13232 GCA_018221805.1 Rugosomyces carneus
ACATACCGCCTCAAGCAAACTTTCAGACGCTGGCTTCTAGCTAGCACGAAATGATTAGCAAGGAACCGGAATGGCAGTTATCAGAAGCCGTTTATTGAGCCGAGGAAAGTTTGGCTAAAAACATGCTTCGGGACTCCGACTGTGGCCTTCTGACAGTCGGGCACCAAGGAAAAATTCAACATGTCAACGTACTGTATTATAATGTACTTCGGCATTCTGTACCTGAACCGTACTGATGAAATTCTTTGTGAACTAGATTCCGCTCCGGCATGTGCTCTCCACACCTTATGTGAGCCTCGCTAACTTCAGAACGTGTCGCGTCACCGCCTTGGGACCAATGGTGTCTTATTCGGATTATGTTACTCCAGTTAGATTTGGCAGATTCTCCGGACTAATTTATTCGGTATACATACTGCTCGACAGCGTAACTGCCGTCAGCTGCGGCACAAGACATGGGAGTTCGCTCTCTCACGAAGGCCAGTCTAAGGATTTTTTTCATTCACATTTTCACATTCACCCTGCTATATTGGATATCCTAGTGCCCTTAGCGTCAGCCTTAAGGAATCGTGATATAATCCTCCGAGATACGCAAGACCGCGACCTTACATTAAATTTCCCTCCTTTGCTTTCAAGGCACCCTAGGACGTCCAAAGGTGGCTCTGTTACGTATTTTTTTAAGTTCTAGCCATTGTGTGTATCAAGGGCGATGGCGTTCTCCACAGGGTGCATAATATGTTCAGCCCTCAATGTGTCTGATTCGGGTCTTTCGCTTGATGTCAATCGTGAAGTCTCCACATCGGTTGTTTCTGCGGATCCGAAATAGTCCTACCGCAATAAACATGATCGGCTATTTCCTTTGTGCGTGGTTGTATTCTAGTGTCTGAAGTGACAAGATTCACTCTTACTAATGGTCAATGTTTAGGGCGTCATACAACATCTGACGCATGTGTGTTGAAGAAGGAAATCCATGCTGGAAATCCTGGTATCCTTGACGCGATCTCTAGCCTACGTTCTAGGCTCTCATCAAGAACTAAGAAACATATGACCTGGTGGTATGGTCGCTTTAAGCTTAAGTGGACTAGCATCTGGCCATTCTATGTTTTGGTACCATCTAGGCCTGTCACTGTCAGCGTTTATGCTTGTGAACCTGACTTGCGAAATGAAACTCTGCAATTTAACATATTTCAAGATAGGTGATATAAATACCTGTACTCGTGAACACCTGGATTTGGCGTTAGAAGCACCCTCGGATCGCTAGAAATTAATTAAAAACTTATCAGGATTGCTCGGGCTTCGATGACATGATCTGTCAGTTCCATTCATCCCATGGCCGGGACGGAAGCCGCTCCGGCGTTTGTGGCAGTGACACCTATCCATCAATGGTGTTACCGAATAATTTGGGTTGCCCTTGCCCTTCGCAATCCATCATGGATCAACATTTATGCTTGGGGATCCTGATACGCGAACCTATGGTTGCATAGGCGCGATCAGTAAACTTGTGATACTTGGTGTTCTAGGAAAGCTTGGTAAATCCCAATGGCAGATCGGGAATGTTAGTCAAGGGCCCATACATATTTGATCTTCTGGACCCATAAAGGGTCGTTTGAGGTGCTAAGCTAGCTGTTTTCTGGCTTTATTTCGGGAGGAGCGTGACATCCGCATCCGTCAGCTTCTGGCATGTCTGTCTCTTTATCTGTTCCGAACTCTCACAAATTGCAATGATATACCGCATCATTGTCTAAATTCAATTAGTACCGAGTTTCTATTCACTGAAACGTATAAATAGCTGATCGTTGTCACTGTAGTTCCTCAGTCAACTCGGACACACCTTTGGAAATGGGCAACTCTCACTCATCCTCGAACCAAAAAGCACACCACCACCATTCCTTTAGGCGTCAGCGCTCTGCTGTATTTTCCCGTATTAGTCTAGGCTGCGCCTCTGTAAACTCCACCATCTCTAGTCAAGATCCTTCCCAGGAAACCTCCAGTCTCGTCATTCACGAGAAAACGCCCTCTCGTGAACAGCAACTCACTCCCTCTATACACTTCCCACATGTCGCATATATGCCTTCGGAAGGCATTTCGAGTGATGCCGCAGCAGCGTATACATACTTCTTACAGGAGTATCCTGGTACGTTACCGTTAGTCTCACCATTACCTACATCTGATTTCGTCTCGATTTATAGAGTACCGCTCAACTTGGATTCTTGACACTCTTCGTAGAACCGATTACACAAGGTTGGAGCGCTCCGGGGAAACTTATGTCGATTACATGGGCGGTGCCCTCTTTCCAGAGAGCCTCATCCGAGCGCATACGGACTTTTTAGGTCGCAATGTGATGGGCAACACGCACTCCGTGAGCAACAGGTGACTATATGCGCTCGAATACGTTACAATCATTCTAAAGTTGCCTCATACAGCTCGAAGTTATCCTCCAAATGCGCAGACGATGCTCGAAACGCGGTTCTATCTTTCTTCAGGGCCCCCCCTGAATACACTGTAATTTTCACACCCAATGCAACCGGAGCAATGAAACTCGTTGGAGAGTCTTTCCCGTTCACTGGTGGCAGCTGTTACGTCTTAGGGAATGACTCTCACAACAGTGTAAGCAACCCCATCTTATCCGAAATATACCCTGGTCTGATAATCTCGTGCGGATCGTAGGTCCACGGGATAAGGGAATATGCGAATCTAAAAGGCGCCCAAGTGCGCTATATCCCATCTACGCCCAATGGTGGCCTTGAGACAGCTGTCGCAAAGGTCAAAAATAAACCATAGCTTGCCCATAAATTCACTGACCCTTCCCCAGGATGTCCTATTACACAATCGACCCGAATCCAAAGAGCTTGCGCCTAGCTTGTTTGCTTTGACAGGGCAATCAAATATCTCCAATAGTAAAAACCCGCTAACTCTAATCGATTACGCCGCTTCCCTCGGCTATCGCACTCTATTGGATGCAGCGGCCTTGGCTCCTACTTCAAACTTCTCTCTGAAGGAAAGCCCCGTTGACGCCATGGCAATATCATTCTACAAGATGTTCGGCTTTCCGACTGGAGTCGGGGCGCTAATAGTTAAGAAAAGTTTTCTAGCTCAGCTGAAGCGCCCGTGGTTTGCGGGTGGCACAGTTGACGTCGTGCAGGTTCCTGGTGATATTGTCACAAGGGCGCACGAGCCACATGAACAATTCGAAGTGAGCTTGATCGAACTTTTGAATCAATCGCAGGCATCTAATCCCGTCTTTCAGGACGGCACAATCAATTATCTCACATTACCTGCCATAACTGATGGTCTACAATTCCTTTCGGCATACCTCCCTTTCCTCCCCCTTCGACTTTCTTCTTTGATGCACTATTTGATCAATTCTTTGTCTCTCCTTCGTCATGATATGACCGGGAAGCCCGTTGTTCGCATCTTATCGCGGGTACCGACACGACGCTTGAAATCGGTTGGAGATCGTGCCGATACTGGTTCCCTTGTATCCCTTATTTTCCTTTCTGTAAGTAGACCCGTTCTCTGGCAATTGCCGATTCGCGAACTAACTCAAATTTACAGCCAGCTGGTGAGATGATTCCCAACTCATTCATCGAGTACTCCGCTTCAAAACAGCACATTTCTCTTCGCACCGGTTGCATGTGTAACCCTGGTGCTGCTGCTGCTATCCTCGGAATTCAGGATGATATGCAGAAGCTCTACCCGGGCGTCACCTTGAAAGACTTTGAAAATATCGTCGGTCGAGAGTTGGGCGTTGTAAGGATCAGCTTGGGTCTAGCGAGCAATTTTCAGGATGTTTGGAAAGTTGTTCGATTTGCGGCGATGATGGGTCAAGAAAAGTCCCGACAACTACTGTGGGATCGATGGCAGGAATCAAGCGCGCACGTGGGGCGAGCAATCTAACAAATTCGGCTCAAAACTGTCTATTTCGTGACCAGGTCATCGGTGATCTGTCAAAATATTGTACCACTACTCTCGTTAATTCCTACTCTGTATGCTTAGCATTTCGCCTTGTTATATTAGCTGTAGATATTTATCTTGTTCGCATAATCCCATTGTCAGTATTTGGACTTTACCAATTAGCTGGCTGTATTAGGGCAAAAAGTTATGTCAGCTCGAAATCGCACGAACACTAAAACAGCGAATAGTACTTACGAAATGTCTTAAGATTCAGGTCTTTCCGCAACAAGTTGGACCCATATCTCCTCAAGCTCGATGATTGTAGTAAGTCAGAACCAAGTCGACTCGCACGACCTGCCTTTTACGGCGTTGTCTGATATTTTAGCGGGGAGTACACAGATCTCATTGTTTCACGGAGAAACTTTGGTAGGTACCCATTATCACCGCGAGATTCCACACTGAGAGCAAATAGCCGCCGGCTTCCATATGGCAATATCAACAGAAAGGAGCTCAACCTTGTTTCACCATACAAGGCTAGGACAAAAATGGCACAGAAAGCCTGCAAAGGGTGATCGAGGCGTACATGCAAAACTAGTTAAGATTGCCTCGTCGTGATTCAGACTCATGATTAAGGAGAACACACAGGACTGGCACGTGTCAATCATGATGCTCAAAATTCAACTCCCCAGTGTGCCCTCTGCTCTTAATGATCTAGCGCTTGGCAAGGGAGCCGGGGACACAAGCCAGTTGTACTAGCGGTAGCATACGTAACGGAGAGCCCTGCACAGCTGCATGAGATCGTGACACTATTTAATAGCACTCAGAGTAGCTGTCAGTTTGCAAAACCTTCTAGTTTGATAAGAGCCACCACTAGATTCCACGCCATCGACGTGGGGAAATATATGGGGTAGTGGCTGATGATCGATGATCGATGAAACTCCAATGTTTTGTTTTTTTCCTGAAAGAAAATTTCCAAGATTCTTACCACAAAACCGGACATATTAGAAATATATCCGCCTTAAAGGCCACTCGGATAGAATGAGCGCACTCTTAGAGGGGATTAGTTGCTACAAACTAAATCCGAAGTCCCGAGCTTCGAGGTGCAAGCGAAGGTCTTCTTGAAATATTACCGGTAGTTCTGCTCCATACTCATGGCCGTTGACCGAAATGGTTAGAACCGTTGACGGAATCGGAACGTCGGACGTACAAAAGGGGACAGTATCAGTCAACAAAAACTTGTCACGGAATCCTTTGGTGTTGGCCAGGGCGTCTGGCTTTCAAGTTTGCGGTAGATCGGTTGTGTATTTGATGAGCAACATATTCTAATATTCTTCAAAAATTACTAGTTAAAGGCGGCGAGTTAAGTTATATTTAAAGATTCAGGATACCTTTTGGGATACCTTGTTTGTAATCTCCAAGATCCGAAGGCACTGTAGGCAAGGCATGAATAACGCTGGAAGCTGGTTCTCATGGGGTTGCACATCTGTGAGCGGCTCTCACTGCTTAGAAAATTCCGACGGGAATCAATTATTTTCGTGCATTCAAGGGCGTGAGTCGTCTATGCACTTGTGGATTGTTCAATATTACAATACAGCAATGTTGCAGTTGAATAAGCATCAGGTGTAGAGATCATATTGGTTCCTTTCAGGTCGACCTTCGCGTTGACAGCGATGATTCACAGATTGCGGAGGTTGAAATATAGCACTCACATACCAAGAATTGGCGATGCCCAACCGCGGTCTCGGTTTATCCCAATGATATTCCCGGCTAGCACTATCGGTCCACATGAGATCAAGTTCCACATGCTGTGATAGGATTAAAGCAGGTCATCCCATCAAAGTTCTGGCATAACTGGGAAGCACCACACCAGGGTCACAATGATTCAGCTTCATCCCTTCTGCGCAGTAAAATAATATCTTTGCTAGGGTAGATAAAATTATAAGGCAGTAAAGGGACAGAGTAAGGTCAACGAACAGGTGAATAGTCGTGAACGAAACAGGATGCAACTCAAGCAGCTTGAGATTCATATGGCTGAGCGAACTGTGAATCTGACTGTCGAATAAACGGCGGGTTCAGGCAGCTCTTTTGACAATACCAGGACGCTGAAATCTTTTGTCAAAAGCACCTCGCACTCAAACAATGATTAGAGTATCAGAACGTATAATGCAGACGTCTAGATAATAAGCAGTCAGAGTGTTGACAGAAAAAGAAATGAAGCCTGGCGCATACCAAACAGCAACAAGAAATAGTCTTGAGACATCTGATTTTCTTCTATAGATGCAAATGGTCCTTCCAGTATCTGTAGCATATATAGGTGAGTTCTTATCTCTGATAGTAGCTCGATCGAGTCGGCTTCATCTGAATCGTTCTCGAAAATTCCATTTTGAACATTGAGACTGATGCCTGGTAAAAGCGTCAATTACCTTCTGCAGTCATGAAGTCGAGTTGATTTAGAGCGAGTCACCTCTTCAAAGACAAGTGTGTTCGAAAAGGACGGGTCAAGTGAAAGCACCAAAGGGCCCAGACAACATCAGCGGTTTCGACGAGCTTTGGGCAATGGAGAGGCGTCATCTTAATGCGAGTTATGTTAGCACAAAATGAGAGGGGTTGGACTGGCCACTCGGCACAATTGAAGGTTAGCCTGTCGTTGGGAGCGCATGTCAATGTTCAGGTGGCTGTCATGGCAGGGCGCTGGAAGATGAAGCAGTACCCTGTGTACACTCCTGTCTCCCTTGATGAACGTGTCAATGCTTGAGAACCATTTGCTGGCAGATCGTCGGTCATCGTTGTCCTTCGGCAACAGGATGTCGGTTAGCTGAGTACCACTAAAAACCATCCGACAGCTGGAGCGGCCTCTGGACGTTCACTAGCTTCAGGGGGATGAGGCTCATGAGTAGACATTATACTAGCACAACGCAACGCGTAGGTTGACCGGAAGTCTGAAGAGGTTCAAGTTTACGACGCGTCTCGTCCCACGTGACGCGGTGTTGTTGGCGCAAAGTTGGTCTTGCCACCCATGGAATTCCTCTCTCAAACTTATGTTGCCCTACGAGGCCCCGCCGGAGCTCCACAGACACCGTCAGACACCATCGGTCGTCTTAGCGATAGACTTTCGCCGGCCACTCTTCTGGCTGATAGACGAGCAACCGTTCTGGCATTGAAGGGTCTAGTTCGCGATTGTAAACATGAAGTCGGCGATCGTGCTCTTCCCGGTCTCCTGGAGGTTCTTTATAATGACGCCGAAGTTGATGCCGATATTGGGAAGGCAACGTTGGAAACCTTGGTACTGCTATGTGAAACAGAGGATGTGGACGCTGCAGGCAAAGAACTTGGTCTCAAGCACACCGATTATGTGCTGGCAGACGAGAAAACTACCCATACTTTGTTTGCGCTTCTTGGAGACCAGAATTTCTACATACGCTTTGCGACTCTCGAATACCTGTTGACGTTGCTGAATAACAGACGTCAACTTGTTCAAGGCTATTTTTTGAAGGCCCCGAGCGGGACTGCTACTGTGATTTCGGCACTCGAAGATAGTAGGGAGATCATTAGAAATGGTAGCTTTTTTAGCTCAGATTTCTCCACATTCTGATACGACTTCGATTTAGAGGCCATCACTATGGTTCTATCCCTGATATCACAAAGTCCCGATATTCAAAAAGTGCTAGCGTTTGAAGGAGCATTCGAGAAACTTTTCAACATTATCAGTCGAGAGGGAGGAGTCGATGGTGGACCTGTCACGAGTAGTGCATTGGCGTGCGTAGATGGCTTGCTTCGATTTAATTCCTCGAATCAGGTATGTCGATGCTGTTGTTCGCTCGTATCCAACTTGATCTACCGCTTCAGAGTTATTTCCGAGAGACACCTTACCCACCTATGCTCTGCGCTTACCTCACCTTTCCCTCAAATATACGAATACATGACCCCGCTCCCCAAGAATTCGCGCTACAGTTTTGGGATGCCCAGAAGCAGAAAAATGTTTCCCTTGTCGTTGGAATTATGGGCATGCTGGTCGGGTCTAAAGGGAGCAATGTAAGTGTTGAGGCAGATTTTCCTGCGTTTGAAGAATGACGACGGCAAACGCAGTCCCAGGAATCCTCTGTATTTACGAGATGTCTTGTAGAGCTTGCACTAGCATCAAATGCGCCTACCCCACTCAAGACTCAGGTGAGACTGAACCAAAAGTAAAGTGGTCTTAGTGTGATGGACAATTGTTAGGCTCTTCGTCTTCTTGCTAATACAAACTATCCGCTTTCGGAGCTAACGATGACGCCCTACATGCCTGTTCCTGATACCAATGGCGAAGAATGGGACCGTTTGGAGCCTGCGTCCGCAACAGATATCCTAATAGAGCTTGCACTACATGGTGAATACAATGGTTTGGATAGCGCTACATCGGTAAAGCAAGGGCTGGAGTTGAGGACTGCGGCTGCCGGTGTATTCGAGGTACGAGTCTTTCGCTTTGTTATCTTCCAAAAACCAACTTGTGTCATTACAGAATTTTACCCATAAAGAAGAGACAAAGCAAACTATCATTCAAACCATGCTCCCGTCACCAGGTCTGTTTCTCAAAAAAAAAAATCCTAGCCGCCTCTATTTAGCAATCATATAGACTCACCTTCCGTGACATCCCTTTTACACGCTCTGATTGTACCCCCTAACACAACATCAGCACTTGTCAAAAACAACTTGCTGCCAACACATCTCGCTACTCTACTTTTCTCCCACCTACTACGATTTTCACCTCGTGTCAAAGCTCTCGCCCGGTCGATTACTCCATCCCCGGTATCCGCCCTCCCAGATCCCAGCGCTGGCGCTTTTTTCGTACCTGCAGATAACACATCACAACCACCAAAAGAAGTGGAGGGAACCGATGATGAGCCACCACAGGCGCTGCTCCAGATTTTAAGTGAAAATCTTTCCCTTTCACTGCTATCGCGATCGCGTGCCAGAACATCGGACCAGGAGTCTCGTGAATGGGATCGAGTGGTTGTGGGGTACCTTTGTCTCCTCTGTCAGTGGCTTTGGGAAGACCCGCAGTCCGTTAAAGAGTTCTTGGATGCTGGGGGTTTTGGAACTGTGCGTGTTAATTGCAAGATCTAGAAGCTACATCTCTTACTTCTGGTGCCCGTAGCTAGTAGAACCCATCAACCAGACGTCCGAGGTAGACATTATTGTTCCTTCCCTGTGCGCTTTCCTTCTCGGAATATGCTATGAGTTCGACCGCGAACCAGGCGAGATCACTCGGTAGGTACAGTCAGCCTCACCAAGCAAACACTTATCATGTTGTCTTGGTTGCCATCCAGGTCAACGATATACCCTATTTTGAATCGCCTTGGTGTTGATTCACTCATCGGATGTATATCCCGTTTGCGTGAAGATGAACGGTTCAAGTCTGTCGGGCCTGACACAATCGTTCTGTCCTACCCGCCTCCAGGGACTCACTTCCAACCCTCATCGAAACTTGCCATCGGTGATGAAGGAGAAATATGGTTCGATTGGGCCTTTGTAGACTTTTGGAAGTCAAACTACTGTAAATCAATTTACAACTCACTTGAAAGTACCTTTTAACGAACCTGTCTTTAGATACTATCCAAAGGGGGCTAGCAGCTGAACCCCAACAACTTTCCTCGAGTCCAGGTGTGTACGCTAATGCCCTCTCGGAGTATGAACCAAACGAACTCCTCAGGACAAAATCCCGAAAGCATGATGTTAATTGCATCGTTGCGCGATATGATCCAGAAGCAGACGCAGGAAATCGACAACCTGCAGAGCAAAGTCAAGGAACTAACATCGTCGGGCGCGGGCGAGGTAAGTCTCATTGTCATTTTCTTAGATGGAGCATAGCTGAGTTGTTGGCGAATAGTTGGCTACTCTTAAGGGAGAAGTTGAATCGCTGACCACGAAATTGCGACAAGCAGAGGAGAAACAAAAAGAAACGGAGAAAGAACAGGAAGATCTATTGGTGTTGCTAGATGAGGTTACAAGCAAACACAGGAAGGATAAAGCTAGGCTAAAAGAACTGGGACAGGAAGTCTCGGAAGATGAGGGAGATGACGAGAACGATGAAGAAGCCCTAGAGGAGTAATTACTGGATAAAGGTACTAAAAAAACGGAATGCATTAATAGATACGACATATTTTTTTCTTTCCCATGTCTGTGCGGCTGCTACGTTCCTCGACGATTGAATGATAGTGCAAGTCTACCTTGACTTGAGTTGTATCGAAGGATGCCAATTGATCGTCTCCGCTGGAATTTACGTTCATTCTTTGTTTGTTGAACGCGTGACATTACTGCTGTCTACTTCCACTCCTATCATGTCGCTGGGCTGCAATGGACAGGCTTCTGTATTGTCTACTCCCAATCTTGGAAATCGGACTTGTTGCTCAGAGCCCCTCTCTACGGCCAAGTCTAACATTATCACCAACTCGAGCGCGTCAGGATGGCAAACATATCCTGAAACGCCGTTTGATCAAATTGAGATACTCACTATCCCCGTTTCTGCACCTGTTCCTCTGTCTTTCTCCGTCCGCAGCAGAAACGTACTGAAAAGAATGATTTCTGGATCAAAAGGTACACTAGCAGCGCGAACTTGGCTTGCTTGAACTTCACGATACAGATGGTCGAATAGCTTATTTTAAAATCTGACTGAGCTGCTTAGAAACACTTCAGCGACCTTTCACTCTGGCAGAGAAACTGGAGCTCGAGGGGTGTCGCAATAACGTCGAAGTATACTTCATTCTTCTGGTTTGCGCGCATATATGCTGATGTAAAGGCTAGATGGACAACGATAATGTCGTTAGCAACCGTTATAATAATACTTCTGCTGGCTCGATGCAGACAACTTCGGCACAAACAATACAGACGACTTCTAGTTCAACGCCGTGTGTATTTCGACCTATCCGGCCTGTATCACCTTCGACTTTGATTGCTCTGACTGAGCCTTTTCTTATGGCTTGGTGTTTGCCAACGATCCAACCCTCGTGCGCTCCGACACCTGAACTACGCTCATCACCCATCCTTGCATCGACTGCGCCTGCTCAGCCCGCATCCCTTGTACCTATGACCGAGCCCGAAAGTCCAGCCCGGTCAGATTTTGTGCCGCCAATGTTGTCCTCATCGGATGCTGCGTTCAAAAGCTTCTCACAACGAAACTACACATACTAGCTTGATTCCTTGTTATACTGCACAGCACTCGTACAAACAATAAAGCAATGATAAAACATTATGGCTCCAAGATTATATCTACACGAATATGCTACGATTATAGGCCATTACCAGTACTCTATCGAGGTTTGATTCATTATCCCTTCATTTGCGACGGCATGTGGTACAAAATAGATTGCCCAACCTGGATACAACATCCCTCTCCAGTTCGTCGGATACAAACTTTCGCATAGCGTCGATCAAACCCTCTGGTACTGTCGTCAAAGGTCTTGGAAGAGACTTAATGTGTTCCAGCCGTTTCGTTAGTTCTTGGATTAGTTTGTGGTCCTCCTTTTGCTTCCGCTCGCATTGCCGAAGGTATTGTCTGGTCTGAGTGGAACAGGAGCAATTTCCTCAGCAACGGTGAGAAAGAACGGTATCCTTCGATCACTTACTTGTTCTTGAACCGCCTCAACTTCCTTCAGCTCTGCGTTGAGCGTTTCGAGGACGGCCTTTTCCTTCGCAATTTTCTCCATTAAATCCACTTTCAGACGTTTCATGACCTCCAGCTCTCGTTTAACACTGCCCGCCTTAGCATTCTTAGTATTTATGTCCCTATCATCAATGTCGATGTTGGTAAAGTAGCGCAGATATAGTTTTTCCGTCAAATCTTGGGACAGCACGTCTAAAAGGTAGACGGAAACCTTTATCTGTTCCCAAGTCCACGTTTTAGGATTGGCAGTGTCCAGGCTGCTGTCATTGGATGCCTCGGAAATGAGTCGAGCTGAGCGGGTCCACTCTTCCACTTTTTGGATATACGGCAGTAACTTTTTACCGTCGACTTCGTCAGACAAGATTTTCGATTGAGTCGCGAGATCAGGTAGTGTTGAAAGTGAGGTTAGAACGTGATCAAGGCATTCTTTGATGTCGCTCACGACTCGCGTGTATTGTGTTCGTTGTTCATTGAGAATTGCTCGTGTAGCGGGTCCTGGCTCGAAAAACTGCGGCGAGAGCTGTAGTCTCTTCCATCGGTCAAGGTCATCCTGGGCTTTGTCGAGGTCGATTCGAAGCCTCGTGGCTTGTTCGACGTGTCTATATTTAAAGAATGATGATCAAATATGGTACTGTAGTAGGTACAATCAAAGGATGGAAAGTAGTCGGACCTAATTGTAGTTGTATAGAGATCAAAGTGTTCATTAATAGCACACTGAGCAACGCGGATTCCTTTTAGAGACTAGAAGAGACGGTGGCTGCCACGACGGAAGCATCTTACATTGTTGGAATAAATGGCGCCATCCTGAATGTCCTAGACCTGTCATCTGTACCAATCTTCGCACTATATGACAATGTCACTTACTGGTTCTGACATGACTGTTGTAAGCGCCGTGTGAACGGAATGCGATTGAAAAAGGGATGAGGTACACTAATACGATCGTACGTAATACCTTCGAAATGTACATACATGAGATTGATTGTAAAGAGTCCCTTTTGAATGAGCATAGGCTGTCCATCAATGCAGTAATAAGAATAAGCAATGTGTTACGCCAGATCATTGTCGAGAGAAAGTCAGCCAAGAACCGGTCGTACCATTTTGCTGAACACCAACGTTGGAGACGAGATCTAGTGATAATGCTTGATGAGAACCACAAGGATAGATAGAAGGGAGAAAAAGAGCACACCGATTGGTGAGGTGAAGTTATGCACCATACGGTTAACACCCGAGTGTGTACCATACCTTGGTGCTACGGTATTATTCCCTGCAGTCGTAGAGTCAGCACCAACACCACCAAGCTCGATCGTATCTTGCTCTTTTCTTCTGTTTGGCCGGATCGGAGGTAGGTTTGGTACGGTGTCCCGTGCTTCTAGCCACTTATCTGTTGAGCCGACACGGTCATGATCGTTAGAAACAGTGTCCGTCCAACGCGACTCGTAACTGTCTGGTTCCAAGGATGTAGTTTTGTTTACAGGAGACGAGGTTAGAAGATATGTTCCTCCCGTACTAGTATTGTGTACAACAGGGGCATTGTAACTGTGGTTGTAGTTGTAGCTTTGGGTAAACATGCGAGAATCGGGGATGCTGCCACGGGACTTGAATCGTTTACGTTCTTTGGAGGCATCGCGAGCTGCAATCTCACCCTCGATTGAACGAGGGAAGAAAATCTGTTACAAGTGTGATCCATCGGTGATGAGGAAAA
>JABCKM010000012.1:13522-51384 GCA_018221805.1 Rugosomyces carneus
AGGTATCGAAAGATAACGCGAATGGTCTGATCTGAAGTGAGCGCCAAAATTCCACATCAATCTTTTCAAACGTCTTACATTGAGTTCGGAGAATTTAGTCAGCCGAACTATCGTGTTGGTGTCCACGCCCTCACTTCGCTGTGAAAACTGTCAATATTTGGCTGCAACCATCACAGGTGTTACTTGCGAGGTTCTTGAGAAAGCTTGGGAATGTCCATCTGGGCGCATTGGTTAGTCGCGTGATCCGAAAGGGGCGGTGGAGCTCAACATACAGAACGGGCATAAACCACAAGGTTAATGACAGATCCCCCAGACTGCCGGCTAAGAATGTGTATGCTTCGTTCTACACGAACGTTGTCAATAACCGGGAGATGATATGGGAAAGTACACACTGTCAATGGGTCTTTACGAGTGAAGATTGTGACGAGCGGCATGTAAATGACAGCGACCGCTGAGCCCAACGCCCAAAATTTGAAGTACATGCTGTGAAACCAGTCCCTCTGGGCAGAACCCGAATTAACCAGGAACAGCCAGAAACACAGTTCTACATGACGTATGTCAGTCATGTGTTGATGTGGGACCATGGCAGGCGAGTGCTTCCTTCACCTTCTAAATGGGTCACCCTTCGATGAAACGGCTTAGGGAAGTGCTATACATTCGCTAAAGGCAATACGCACATTTCCAAGCTCCATGCAAATGAGAAAATGAGCGTTAAAGGAAAGATAGCATCGCGCGATGAGGCGTCCCAAAGTTGATATGGCTTTGGAACGACTGAAAGAAGGATATCGAATCTATGAGCTTCGTGCAGCGTAAGGGAAAAACCCACCGCCGTAGAGAGGGATGGCAATGTACCCCTCATGGTACTTGATGATGGTAAAAGTGATGGCGTACGCCGCTATCAGTGGTATGGTTGAGATATAGGTATACTGGGTGAGATATGTAGGTCAGCGTCTCGGCGCATTTGCGGGGAATAGCTCACTGTCATAATTCTTTTGAATGCTCCAGACGATGCACCGTTCCATCTACCCAGAGTATTACTTGAATAGATGCTTCTAACCTTGAGGTTACTTCAATCGGCGTACCTCAAGCACTTAAATCGATCGAAAGACCATAAATGAAAGATAAGAAATGCCTCCACCTATTTAGCATGAGTCAGTCTTTGATTATGAAGACCTAGAGACAAGATCCTTACTAGACAGGTCAACATGGCCCAGACCAAAAGGCTAGAAGGGGAGGTATGGGACATAGCGGTCGGTTTGGGGGGTGAACGGGAGACTCCAGGTGGAGGATCTGGAAAAACGGCCAAGGTTTCCACTGTTTTTTAAAAGGGGGGATTGATCAACAGTTTAGCACGAAAATGCAAATTCCACATGATAACCACTTTTGATGTACGACTAACTGCATGATCTCATCTGGTCGACATCTGGAATTTAGACCAGCTACCGCGGTTACACGATGCCTTGTTTCAGGACCAAATCACTCCCAGAAGAAGGCGTCGAACAGGGAAACTTATGTATAGGAGCATTGACAGCGCAATGGCATAGAAATGGCATTTTTTGCATTATTGATGAGATGCAATTGGAGACGTGAAATAAGGTGGCGGTTGCATGTGGTCGTTTTGATCACTGAATTACTGATCACGTGTGCCGGGGTGCACTACATCCGATCCGGAGACCGAGATGAGCCAAGTACAGTTATGATCACGGATGCCGACAAGGAAGACGTCTTGCTCGCATGTAGGTACGGCGATGTCGACGATCTCAAAGCTTTTGTATCCAAGTTTGGCGTAGAGACGCTCGCTGATGTGCGCGACGAAAACAATAATTCTGTTTTGCACATGGCTTGTGGTAACGGTCATCTAGGTAATGTTGTTTTGTTCCTTCCCAAAAACCGCCTTGGAGTCTGATATCTGATAGATTTACTTAGAAATACTTGATCATCTCCTCACTCTTATTCCATCGTCGCTACTGCCTGCTCAGAATAGCGCAAAATCAACCGCTCTTCATTGGGCGGCTCTCAACAAACATCTACCCATTGTTCAAAAATTGGTCGAACACCCTGATGGTCCAGGCGTTGATTTGATTGATATCAAGAATTCTGCTGGGCTTACTCCGCTAGGAGAAGCTGAGATGGCAGGGTGGGACGAAGGTGCTATCTGGCTTGTAAAAATGATGAATCTCGACACGAATGGCGTACAGGAGCAGGAGCCAATTGACGAGACCAGTAACTCTGGAGATAGTGGTGACTTATCCCAGAATATAGAGGTCGAGATCCAAGACGCAGAAGGTCAAGTGGCAAAAATGACCATCAATGCGATATCCAAAACTAATTAACAAGGTCTCTGGTACCCGGTCAGTAGGATACTATAACAACCTTTTTCTGGATGCAGCTGACGCCTTGAATACTGTGCATCGACGTAGCTGATGTGATGTCTATTATACCCCCCGTGAAGTGAATGCTGTCAAGGCAGATTCCCTGCATATCAATCGAAATAGACTCATCATTCCAGTCTCATGTAATGGTTACTCACCTCAATGGAGGTATGCAGCTATCATCGCTTCAAACAAAAGTGTCACGAAGGGCAGTGCTTATGACCCTAAAAAATATTGTACATCATTGATGGTGCATTTAACCAATGCTTAAGAATTTTGTCCTTAGCTTGAGCCAAGTGCCACGATGGAAAGTGATAATGATATAGAGTGGTATCATTTTCTCAATATGGGGCACATGGTGTAGTTGGTTATCACGCCCGCTTAGCACGAGTGGCATGCGGGCGGTCCCCGGTTCAATTCCGGGTGTGTCCAACGTAATTTTTTTTTTCGCCTTTTACATCACAAGTACAGATTCAAAGAACACAAGTTTATCGCCAGATTTCCCACTTTTTTTTATCGTTCCATAGCGCACCATCACGGTTGATTCATGCAGCCGCCCGCCGAGCTTGTGGCAGTTCAGGAGGCCATCATTTGGGTGTTTGGAAACCTGGTCGTGAGCAAACACCAGACGTGTCTCCACCATCCGCGTCCTACACATCAGGGCCAGCTGCCAGAAAAGCCCTACTGCCTGCTGTTATTTTATGACGAGTAGAATTATCTACTAGTAATTTCTCCAGAGCCACCGCACGAAGACTTACGATGTCACAGCGAGCAAACACATCTGGAATGGGTGAACGCAAAAAACGTACAGTCACAATAGCCGCCTTGCCTATCAGTTCTATCGCATCCACCTCGTCTGCGGCCCACCGGCATATATATCAAAATACTAGGAGTCCATCTCCCCCAGCATCTGCATATTTCCCGCTTCTATCTGCTGACAGCAACGCCCGGCTGCGACCAACACCCGATGCTGAATCCCACTTTGCGTATAGCACAACCCTTCGACGGCACCAGTCCGAAGCGTCTGCATTAACATCACCTGCTCACTTGGCGAATGTCGTCAATGCTGAAGCGCACGGTCTTTGGTCGAGGGCAGTTGGCTTGGTAACTGGGCAGGGACCAGAAAACGACTATAGACAGCTAGAGAATGGGAGGGTATCGCCGCCAACTCAACGAGAACAACGCTCAGTCACTGCTTCAGCTCATTTTGCTCATACTTCTGCTCCAGTGCGTTCTTGGCTCCGTTTTTTACCGCGACTTGTCGCTTACAGCGTTCTTTTAGGATACCATCGCATATTTTCGTACGTCATTGGAAGGCGGTTTATTACAGTCTGACATCCCAACCCTCTTGGCTACACATGGCTATAACGAGTTCTCGGTCTCCACCCCGGAGCCTCTATTCATCAAGTTCGCCAAGACTATCTATGAAAGTCCTTTGATCTTACTGTTATGCGGGAGTGCTTCGGTTAGTGCTATAATGGGAAATATAGATGATGCCGTTAGTATTACGGTAGCCGTTCTCATCGTTTTGACTGGTGAGATTTTTATTCTGTATTCGGTCTAAGTTTTGGTTTCCTGAACTAGCGACAGTTGGATTTGTTCAAGAAAGGCGATCGGAAAAGAGCCTCGAGGCTCTGAACAAGCTTGTTCCGCACCACTGTCATGTACTTCGGTAAGCCGCTACAGCTGAATTTTGGAAAAGGAGCAGCCATACCGATATTTAGGTTCCCAGGGGTGGAGAAACTATCCATGTTCTCGCTAATGAGCTAGTTCCCGGCGACATTGTTAAAATTTCGACCGGTGATCGTGTCCCGGCCGATATCCGCATAGTGTCGTCGATAGATTTAGAGATTGACGAGAGTAGTTTGACCGGAGAGACAGAGGCGCGGAGAAAGAACGATGAGACTTGTCAGTACGATACTTCACAAGGCCGTCCGTCGGGGGATCCAGTTGCCCTTGCTGATCGAACGTGTATCGCGTATATGGGCACCCTGGTTAGAAATGGTGAATGTTCTACTTCTGGAATGCGTAGTGTTACTAATAAGATGTGCAGGTCGTGGAACTGGGGTTGTTATTGCAACAGGGACGGAGACAGAATTTGGCGTCATCTTCTCCATGATGCAAGACGTACGTGTGGTTTCCATCCAGCTGATAGCTGGACCTGTGTACTCATCAGATATGACAGGTGGAAGAAAAGCGCACCCCGCTCCAACTCAGCATGGACGAACTCGCAAAGAAGTTGTCTTTCGCTTCATTTGGGGTGATCGGCATTATCTGTCTAATTGGGGTACTGCAACAGCGGCCTTGGCTGGACATGTTCACT
The DNA here is from genome assembly GCA_018221805.1 of Rugosomyces carneus. Taxonomy (NCBI): domain Eukaryota; kingdom Fungi; phylum Basidiomycota; class Agaricomycetes; order Agaricales; family Tricholomataceae; genus Rugosomyces; species Rugosomyces carneus. The sequence goes on from JABCKM010000012.1 coordinate 18,218, forward strand.
ATCGGAGGTACAACTCCCGGTGCCATGTGTGTAGATGTGCAAGACTAATACTTTTTTTTTTCGATGCTAGTGTCATTGGCAGTCGCTGCCATCCCCGAAGGATTGCCCATTGTCACCACCGTGACACTTGCGCTTGGCGTACTCCGAATGGCGAAACGCAAAGCCATAGTCAAGAAATTGCATTCAGTTGAATCTCTTGGCTCAGTATCGGTCATCTGTTCTGACAAGACTGGTATGCACATTGTTTACCGTATATCGGATTGCACTAACGCATTGGCGCAGGAACGTTGACAAAAAATGACCAGACTGTAACGGAACTTTATGCTGTCGACGAGATTGTCCATGTTGATCCTAGTTTGACAACACAACACACACCTTCCATTTCGCCAGCTCTGAGAAAGACTATGGATATCGGCGCTCTATGTAATAACGCGTCTCTTATACGGAACGAAGATGGAGTCCATATCGGACAAGCAACTGATGTCGCGCTATTGAATGTCCTGGAGGTCTTCAGTCTTCCGGATCGTCGACCCGTGAGTTATCATATTTGCTCTTTCCTCAAATGAGATTTATCTGCTCCTCTGGTGTAGCACTTCGAGCGACTTTCGGAGCGCCCCTTTAACTCTGAGCAAAAGTTTATGGCAGTTTCCGGTGTTCACCATGAGTCCTCTGGGTCCACTCCTGGTACACTGAATATCAGCAGCTCCCCCCGTGAGATGTACTACATTAAAGGCTCCATCGAAGCCATCCTCGATCGCTGTAGGTTCTATTATGTCAACGACGAATCTACACCAGGCCTAGATGCAAACACGCGCAACGTGATCATGTCCAAGGCCCAATCGGCAGCTTCGCGAGGGCTCCGCGTCCTCGCGATGGCATATGGTTATGGCTCAGTCGATGCACCAGAACGCCCTCCGTCGCGCAGCAACACGACTTCGCGTAATGCTTCCCCGAGTCCTGTCGAACCACCGCACGCAGAGAAAACGAATCTTGTGTTTGCAGGTTTTCAGGCGATGCTGGATCCTCCACGGAAAGGTGTTGCGGACTCGATTGCTTTGTTGCAGAATGGGGGGGTGCAGGTTATAATGATTACTGGTGATTCAGAACAGACAGCGTTGTCTATTGCGCGGAAGTTGGGGCTGAGAGTTGGGCGCGGCACAGGTGATGGTACTGGTAATGGAAGCCTGGTGACCAGCGGGTATTGCTTGACTGGGAAGGCGATTGACCAAATGTCGAAGGCACAACTGAAGGAACGCGTGGGAAGCGTCAGTGTGTTTGCAAGAACGACTCCGAGACATAAGATGGCGATTGTGGAAGCGTTCCAGAGCAGAGGACAGGTAGTGGCGATGACAGGTGACGGAGGTAAGGTTCTGCGTGTTCTGCCTCCTTTTTTGCCCTTGGAGTTCCGTGGCACATATTAAATTCTATCGTTCTAGTGAACGATGCCCCTGCACTCAAAATGGCTGATATTGGGGTATCGATGGGGAAAAGTGGTACAGATGTTGCAAAGGAAGCTGCGGATGTTATCCTCGTGGACGATAATTTCAGCACTATCCTTCCTGCTATTGAAGAAGGTGCGTTATCGCGTTTTGTTCCCCTGAAAAAATTGCGTTCTCAAACGTTAATTGCTGGATTCTCTGTTACTCCTCGGCACATAGGCAAATCGATCTTCCACAACATCCAGAACTTTTTATCATTCCAGCTGAGCACCGCCGCTGCCGCATTAACTCTCATCACGCTTAGCACCATGTTGGGCCTGAGCAACCCCCTGAATGCCATGCAAATCCTGTTTATTAACATCCTTATGGATGGTATATATTCTTCTATTTCTTTCTTTCTATATCTGTTTCTGATTTGGATTACGCTCTTAGGCCCTCCGAGTCAAAGTCTAGGGGTGGACCCTGTAGACCCAGCAATTATGCGACGACCCCCACGGAAGAAGGACGCACCGATTATTACAAAGCGCTTACTGTACCGCGTGCTGTTTTCAGCCTCGATCATTGTAGTCGGCACACTTTTTGTGTACATGTTTGCCTTGGAGGACGATAACGTGTCACGACGAGAACAAACGATGGTAAGTAGATTTGCATGCTGGCAACCGGAGCAGCTTCCGAATTTTTTGCGGGCGTTCTGACTTACTTAATCTTTATCTGATTAGACGTTTACGTGCTTCGTCTTCTTGGACCTTGTCTCTGCGCTGCAGAACCGCGGACTCGGATGTGGGTTTTTGCAGAACCGGATGCTGGTAGGGACCGTTTCAGTGTCGGCCCTGACGCAACTTTCTTTGGTGTATGTGCCGTTTATGCAACGGATCTTTCAAACGGCGGCTCTGAGCTTAAGCGATCTGTCGGTTATATTGGCGCTGGCTGCTACTAGTATGGCGTTGCATCAGGGACGGAGGTCGTATGAGCGTAAGCTTAATGCAGAGGAGAGCTATTCGAGTGTTATGGAAGAGATGGCATGATCGTTTATGCGATCAAAAGTACAACACATTTTAATCATCGCAAATATTTATTCATAACATCGATGTATAGTTTGAAGGGGAGCAATATAGCGATATATATATATGTGATATGTGCCATACTAGTATTGACAGACAACTGTGTGGGGCGTACTCTTGGACCATGTGTATGTTGTGCATATGATTGCTGGCAACCCTGCCCGCGTCGGCGCGTTTTATTTTCATATGGGGGCTCACCTGAATTGGGCAGCCGAGGTTTCGAGGCAATTCCCAATAGGCCATGACGTTCATACTATTCGGAGAAAGCCTGGATAATTCGGCTATTTGGTTCCGAAGGGAACTGGCCAGGGCTGGAACATTCAGCTGGAAAGAAATAAAAAAGAGAGAGACGCAAGAGGATATCGAGAGTTCTATCTAACAGTATGCTAAGTCCTCGGGTAAGGTTAATAGCTAGTCGAGGGGGATAGGGGAAGAACATGATTGCGAGCCAGGCGGTGGGCAGGAGACACATGACCCCGGAGCGTGGGCCCTTTTTTTCTACGATCGCGTTATTTATTTTGGTAGCGACATGCGATCCTGTCCAGTTCATCTCCCATTCTCCTTGCTGCGCTTCTACTTACAACGCTAACCAGAGCTTCAAGTCCTCTTCAGATACCTGCCAGTACATTTGGAAATCACAGATTACTTACTAGCTACAATCAATTCGGCGTCTTGCACGTGTTGACGTCCAGTGGGAGAATCCCAGGAATTTAATAGTGTGGGCGACAGAATCTTTGTTCTTTTTTCCCTGGTTGCCAACTTTTGAAACGGCCTAATAACGAGTAAGCTTCCGTTTAATTATTGAAGGTGGCCTTTGTATTTCTGATTGATGCCTCTCAGGGTTGCCGTGGATCTTGTTTTGCACCTAATCCCGTTCACAACTACTTAAGTACTTAAAACCGGCAAACCGGAGAGTTACACGGGGCTTTTTGAGATAGACAAGCTGCCTTCGGTCACTGTGCCCAGACTTCATCGAAGCTCTCCACGATGCCGTCTGCAGGCGATGACACTGTCGTTGTACCGACAGATATTCCTCAAGACGTGCCTCGTTCCCGCCGCATGGGAATAGCAAGTCCACCATCTACATTCAACCTGAACATTGAAGAAGATGAAGAACATATTTTTACCTCCTCTCCACCTCCTCCAGCTTCTCCACCTTTACCCGTTCGCTCTCCACTCAGACCTCTGGGCCGATCGATTAGCGGCAGTTCCACAATGACATCCTCTGCAGCGTCTATTGCTACTACCGCTACTACAATTACAACGGCCGTCCCTACGACTTCCAAGCAACAACGCTTTCGTAGACCAGCGACCCCTCCTCCGTTGGAAATTGAGGATTCTGCATCGATTGTCGACGAAGCATCATCTCTTCTCACGTTTTCAATGCGTCATCGAACTTTCTCGACCCACCTTGGCATTTCCCTAGAGGATTCGCATACAGGAGATAGGCCAATATCCAAGACGTTGCCCCCTCGCCCTGATTCACCATCAAGCCTATCTATTGAGGATGAGGCTACTTCCTCTTCTTCCTCTTCTATTGCTCCGCAAGCCCCAATGACGAAGCGACAGCATGCTCTACTAGAGCTGCTTTCTTCTGAAAGAGCCTACGCGTCCGATTTGGCATTGATACGGGATGTCCATATTCCGTTAGCTCTTTGTACGTTACTCTTTATCACGGTCCGAGTGTCTGAGTCTTCAACAGAAGACATGTCCCATTATAGGCGAACCAGTGCTTTTGAAGTGCGCTTTGCCGTCGACACCCCCACCTTTGTCATCAGCTTCATCATCACGAACGTTATCAGTATCTTCTGATTCATCTTCAGCATCACTAGGACCACCGATGAGCCCTGAAGATGCGAAAATCATATTCAGCAACATTTCCGACTTGGCTTTGTTTTCAGATCAGTTCTGTGAAGGTATCGAAGATGCACTTGGACCAGTTTTAGAGGGAAGAGAGGGCGAGGATACTGTTGGCGCCCTGTTCCTCGAAATTGTATGTTTTCTAACTACACTAGTTCTCGTGCTCGCTGAAAATTGGAATACAGATACCCGAAATGGAAAAACCATATAAATACTATATAACCCGACATCCAACTGCACTAGCACACCTCCAGGCGCTGCCCCAGACTCCCGCTCTTACCGCATACCTCCAGCAAACGCAGAACGTAGCATCCAACTTATCACATGCCTGGGATCTTGCGTCACTCTTGATTAAACCAGTTCAGAGACTCTTGAAGTACTCCCTCCTTCTCGCCGCCATCATCGACGAGACACCTGATACTCATGAGGACAAGGAAAATCTCAAGCTCGCTCGGACGAAAATGGAAGAGGTAGCACGGAACGTAAACGAGGGTCGCCGGCGCGCAGAAGTTGTGAAAGAGGTGCTAACGGCAAAGAAAAAGCCCGTCAACGTCGGCGTAGCAGCTTCCGTAAACCTGACAAAGATGAAATCCCTCCGACATGGATCGGCAAAAACGTCTCAACTTGCGGCTACGACGGATGCTAATGGCGAGGCTGCACAAGTGGAACGCATGCAAGCAGAGCTTAAGCGCATAGACGTTTTCGCGCAGCAGTTTGCGAAGAACGTGGTTGATTGGGCGAAGACGATGAATAATGTTGTGTTGGCGCTGCGTGGGTGGGCAGTGAGTTTTGGGAAGGTGATTGGGCTGTCGGCAGAGCAAGGTAGTGAGGCGTTTGACGCGTTTCTCGCAGTCATTGAGGAGCAGCTCGTACCGCTATGCCGACAGCTCGAATCCGACGTCAATGAGCGCCTACTTCGAGATATTGCACACCTTTTGACATCAATGAACCAGCCGCTCAAATTGTTGGCATCCATGAACGAACAAGAGCCCCTCCACTATCATCTTCTCATGATGAATGTTTCTGCCAAAAACAGACCCCCTGCTTCCCTCCTTGCAGCTTCGACCAACTATCTTGCACTCCGTGGCCAGCTGGCTGCAGAACTTCCGACGTATTTGGCGCTCCTCCATCGAGGTCTCGCTGCGTTTGTACGCCGTCTGGCAGATATCCAGACCTCTTTTTGGGGAAACGTGCGTGATCGGTGGGCAGAATTGTGGGAAATGTTGAGGGTGGAAGGGGAGATGAACGCAGGACACGCTGAAACGGTCGCAGTATGGCATACCCGGTGGACGGATGTCGACGAGATGTTGAGCTCGCTCAATACTACCCAGGCACGTAAGCTGTACGTTGAAGTTCCACCTCCAAAAGGCAGTTCTACGACGACAGTAAATACGCCTCCGGCCAGCCACGCGAACTCTCCGGAACCTAATCACGTTCAATATCATCACCCTCCACCATCTAAAAGCAGGAGTGCAAATGTGGTGACTACGATGTCGGCTCTGGAACCTGCGCACGCTATAGGACAGTATGTAGTATCTGCACCGTTGCCGTTGGCGCGAGGCCGACCACGTGGCCAAAGTGATGCATCGACGTCCCCCAAGGGGAACAGTATGACCAGGAGAATATCAGCAGACAATGTTCCTGGTTCCAATACATCAGCCAAACTGACCAAGAAGAGAGGAGATGGCTTTGGGGATCTCGCAGTTGGCCAGAATCCAAGACGTAAATCGCCTGCAAGGGAGCAACAGCCGCTTTATCAGCCGCAGCAACAGCCTCTCATCCCCAGAACTAAGAGCATGCCTCTTCCGTCCGAGGGACCTACGACTTCACGGCGCAGTTCCTCATCATCGAAGCATATTGTTGAGGAGGGAACCTCCTTACGACACTCTCAAGAGGTCATCGACGATGATCGAGTACATGCACATCGTCAACCTAGCCTTCGTCGCAAGTTCAACGATTCCCTTCGGCCATCCTCATCCGGAGGCCGTCAGCGCTCCTCATCAAAGTCGTCGTTGTACCCCCAGCCTTCCTTCGACGATCTTGATGTCCCTTTATCGCCACCACTACCACCACACCATCAACAACATCCTCACCAGCATCAGCATCAACGCACGCATTCAAATACGCATACAAATACCAACGCAAGCACAAATAGAGACAGTTGGGTAACCCGACGCGCCAAATACGTCTGCCGAGTCATTCACGCGTGCAAGCCACCACCATCTGTGTCATACTTCAGTTTCCCGTTCTTCACACTGGTAGAGGAAGAATTGTTCGAAGTGCTCCATGAGGCTGGTCATCCGAGCTTGCACCCTAAGCTTCCTTTGTACCTTGATGATGGTGAGGACTGCTTGTTACTCTGTCGCGATGGCTCGGGTGCCGTGGGATGGGCGCTCGCCAGCTTCCTTGCCCCTGTGGAGGGTCTATCGTTTCGCTAGACAAAAAAAGGTCCTTTGATGTAGATTTTTTTTTTCGCTTGATCTTTCTCCTTGCGGGATTCTTCAGTTTTTTTGTCCATAATGTAATGCTACGTTTTGTAAACAGATGTATCCTGATATGTATCCCGTACTTCATTATTCCTGTGGTTACCGTTACTCGTGTTGTACTATAATACTGTATTTACTGTCTCACACTGACCTTGCAATTCCATACACATATTACAGCCTCGCTGCAGCACTTTTCAGAGATATGGGACTACAACATCGGTTCCTTACCTTCGCCGCCTAATCCAGGGATTAAGGTACCGTCAAATAAGGTTTCGCGGCATGAGCTGCAGACAATGTCTGCAGAAATGTGGCAAGATCATTCCTGCTTTGAATTCAGAATCAGAGATCGGATAGAGGATGTAAACCTTTGCCCAGTATGCCATTTTACTTTAGCGCCAACAAAGGTATTTATTTGGTATACAACAAGAGGACATGCAATTATATATCAAAACATCACAGCTACTCAGAATGAAATCGGTACAGTCAGTATATAAGCTTTATAGATTAGATTTCGACCCCATATCGAAGCACATGAAAAAGCAAAACAGAAATAGCAAAGGTTCGACCATGAATCCACCAATCACAAGTACCTGTGTATTAGTCAAGGTTTCTTTGTGACAGCAGCTGGGTATTTAAACCTTTATGGAGTAGGAGGCTCGTGTGTATGTGGCTCAACGGCTACACCCGCAGCATTCAGAGGCCAGAAGGTGTTTTTGAAGAGATTATTAGGATCGTAAAGCGTCTTAATTTCGCACAATCTTTCCCAGTTGGTGCCAAAGGAAGCTTTTGCACGCTCGGGTGGCTCATGCCGTCCGAGGAACTAGAAAAGAACCGTCACCGAGTAAGCCGAGCAGAATAGAAGTTTCTTTGGAGAGGCACAGCTTACGCTTGGGAAGGGTCCTCCCTGATGGACACGTTGTAGGGTCCCCGCCACCCACTGGAGTGATGCACGTTGAACATATGATAACACGATAGAAAAAGCAACCTACCTCCTCCGCGGAGTCGACGCATCGATTGTCATTGACATCCATCTCCCATTGATGTAGGGCGGCGACGGTGAATAGCGCCTCTCGCTGGGATTTGGGCACGCAAGTATCTTCATAATCGGCTATGGCGCCGCCGGCAAGTTCGAAGAGCCACGCTGCGATGCAGATGAGAAGTTGCCGTGAATTATGATCTAGAGCTCGGGCTTACTGCATCCTACAGGCGTGTCCGCAAATTGCGCAATGGTTTCATCGATAATATCGTCAGGTAGAGAAGTAATCAAAGCTGAGCGTATGAACCACTGTCGACCAGCTGCCGTGAAAGAAGAAAGTTAGAATGGGGCTGCATACAGCATGAGGAAACCATACCTTTTCCACGCAGGACTTGAGCTACACTGTCTTGCTGGTGCAGGAAGCTCTTCTCGTCGACTTCATTCAGGAGGCACTGCTCTCCATCCCAAGAGGACAAGGCATTGAGAAATTCTTGCCCATTCTCCCGCGGTCCAAGGTAGCACATCTGCACGACGGCGAGCGAGTCCTTCCCCGTTGGGCCTGCAGTCAAGAGGACATTCGCATATAGTTCCCGCGGTGCACCTTTGATGCAATCCCGGAAGTGCTTGATCAGGGATGGGGCGGTGGCTTTATGGAAACGGCTAAAAAATAGATAGTCCAGTTGTCATCGGATAAGAAAATAGAACGGCATTTACTAGATCAAATTTCCTGCAAAGACTATAGGAACTGGAAATGCCTTTGCCTTGTATCTCGTCGCGACGCCGAAGGTAGGGCCAGCACCTCGTACAGCCCACCACAGGTCTTATAATCAATGATAAGCATATATTAATTTCCCATTTAAACAGCATAGCTCACCTGGGTGATCCACCTCGTTAACAACAATAATGCGGCCGTCTGCAAGGACCATCTCAACCTCGACCAAATTGTCAATGCTCAGACCATGTAAGCGGCTGAGGAAGCCAAAGCCACCAAGAAGCATGATGGACGAGCCGACTGGATGAGCCGAGCTGACGACGAAAACATGTGAATTAGGGGGCATATATGAAAGTAACTTGTGGTACTTACAAAGGAACATGATAGGGAATCATTTCCCTATTTCCATTGGTGTATCTGGCCTCGAGCTTGTGTCGCGCGGTGTAAGTGTCAATCTCCTTCTGCCTCATACCTGCTCCGAAAGTCACGTAAGCATGTGGATGAACAGGTTCTGCAAGGGCCATCTGTCCAGGAGGCAGGTTCTGATAGCCGAATAAGGTTCCCGCCATGGTTTCATTCCAGGACCTAAGCATCGAGGAGGGAGCATAGGTAGATGTCGGTGCGACATTAGTTGGAGGGGAGGATGTGCTTTCTGTCTCGTTTAGATAACCAAATGGGTCCGCAGCGCGGAAGCCGCGTTGAGCAGGGCCGCTTCCAGGTGGAGAGGGACTGGTGGCGGCAGTGGAGACTGATGAGGTATGATGAGAGTTCTCTCTACTATTATCGGACAATGAGGTTGTAGTATCTGATTCTACCGATATTTGACGTGAATCAAGGGAGATGGGTGGAGCTGGACTAGTTGTGACGATTCCGGTTGATGAGGATGGAGTATCATCAAGACGACGTCGAACATTCCGAGAGGGACCACCCTCTTGAGCGGCAGATGAACCAGTGTCCGGGCCCCTCAAGAATGCAGCTACGACGTGTGATGCATCGTCATACCTTCGAAGTTGGATATCTTCTTCTCTGCGCCTTTTGCCCGACGGTGCTGATACATTACCTATGCTTCCAGTAGGGCGGACATTCTTGAAACTAGTGTACGACCCATTGGGTTTGGGAGTTTCTATATCTAGTTCAACGAGCTTGCTCAAGTCGATAATGATATCGCCGTTAATAGCCCATCCGGCGGTTCCATACCCTCCTGCCTTTATGGAAGGAGATAAGGTATGCTTTGAGCAAAACAAGATGATTCTTTGTACGCAGTGTCAATAACAAGAGCATTCATTGTTAAACATGGCGAGATGCCTACCTGCTAACGTCTTCAGCGTCCAAGGGAACGGCAACAGCTTTGGAAGAAGATTTCACGTTGCCGTTGAATATTGTCGAGTAATCGTCGAAGCTGTATTGCAAAATATCAGCACGTTGGACATGAAAAGGAGAAGCGTGAAAAGCATAGTACCCTGGCGTATCTCGCAGATATACCTCTCCGCGGATAGCAGCTCCAAGTTCTTCGTACAATTCCTTTGGCAAGACGGTTGACACAGACGACATGATACTGTAGTTGTTGTGAAGGTGTGAGAGTTGGGTGATGAAGACTGCGTTAGATCTTTGGAGTCTATTTATCTAATGAAAGCATTGTGCCAAGAACCTCCAGGTATATGTGTGTGTCTCTAGTCTCCGAACCCGCGAATATGGATCGTTCCTGCAGCCCAGTTTGACCAGTCAAGTAAGGACAAGTTTGTACAGTATCTCCAAGCATAGCTTTGACTAAAAATTCTTTGACAGCGTATGTTCCTCATCCCTTATTTTGATCGTCGTTCCATACAATATGGACAACCCTTCAGATTAATTCACCTCTGAAAGGGGATGCTGCAATATCGCTTCGCTTCCCTGTCTTGTGTATACTATCCTCCATAGTTGTTGAAACCTTCATCTAAAAATATTCGGCTAAAATTACGAGGCTGGGTGGGAAAAGGCCGGGTCATTCCTCAGAACGCCACATCCAAGACCCTCCGGCAACGTAATACTATACATATGGAGTGCTTTCGAGAGCCAAATTTTGGGGTGCTAGATAGTCTACGCCGTCTCTGTATGATGTGATATTATTGTCACGAAAACCACCGTGCTTTTGTGCGGCTTTATGAACGTCTCCACACACACTTGTCACTATTCCATCTATTTTTGAGACGTATCAAATCACATCATCACATAAGGCACAGCAGGCAAGTCAGTCAGAAGTCCCCAAGATAGGCTTAAATTTTTCTACTTGAGTTGCTCTTTGCTGCGCCAATAGACTGTAGTCACAGAATCCTGAACACCATGCGGCCGGAATCAGTATGAACTGTCGAGAACCAATGACAGCTGTGATGGAAAATGCCCCTCCATTTCTCAGTTGGAGCACAGTCGCAAAGTTGTTCGGAAAGATACGTCAACATCGGACGGAAACCAAAATTTCTGTTCGTCGTGAGGTCTTTCACCTCATGCTAAAAGATGGGAGCCGACCACGAGTAGGGTTAAGCTTATAGCGAAGAATAGGAGTGGGGATATTTCGCTCTTCCGAGGGGGTAGACCTTCGAATCGTTGGTGTGATACAGCCAGAGTCATAACCAGTCATAATTTCACATGCAGGGTAGACCCCTGACAGGTGCGAAAGAATATGATTCCTAAAACGTGTAACTCCCCCTCGATAACAGAAAATGGTAAGTGGCCAAAGCCGGAGGTTGGGTATACCCAGAAACCTTCCCGCATACTGTAGTGTAGTACGCGACCACGCGTATGATCCGCTGGGTTGGATAAAGCGGTGGTGTTCGCTATTCGCATCTGCCATTATACTGTCAAGCCATTCTGCACTTACGACTTATCGGATCCAGTTAGAATCAGTGTTCCCAATCACCCGTAGTCTCGGGTTCAGGGAGGCCGTTCGGTCGCAGCGCCACCAAGCGAGCTCAAATCAATGGAATTATATCTGTTTCTTTATTATAGGCATATCACTGATTCAACCGCTGAGTTGTAAATGCGTACATTGTGTGCCTTTCCGATAGTCGGTGGCCGAACCAAGTGAAAATTGTTCCTTGCCGCTGGAGACAAACAGGTTCAATCGTGGGGTTTCCAGGGCACGTACATGCAAGATCAACTCAAAAATAATAATAGCCGAAGCCTCAAGGCCTCATGACCATGTGCGACAGTAAGTTTGCCAAGCTCAGCAAAAAAAAAAAAAAAACGTTGTTCGCGTAGCGACTCGGATAGCTGTGCACGAATTAATGTCACCACGATGGGTTCGAAGTTCTGTCAATGAGTACCGCGATTGTTTTATAGCGCTATGTATACAATTCTTATATCGCTCTCATGCGTAACATATACTGTTTTCTGTTATCATCGGGGTTATTGCTGTAATTTCTGGTACAAGGATCATCAAATCTTTTTTGGTGCCTACTCGGTGGCCGTGCGTTGTCAATAGCAATTTGCAGGGACATCTATGTGGTATCTGTGCTTACCAGTCAAGATTATATGTATATCGAACTCGTATCGATTGCGAAAAGTACTGTACTGTACATGTACATACCAATGACTGGAAATTTATTTGTAGACGGATTTGTTTCCCGGTCGGTCCGAATATCCGGACCGCGTCCCGTTTCACGAGATATGATATAAACTTGAGGGTGACGAGACACCCGCTTCTCTCATCCTTCTCTTTACAACCGATCCAGAAAAATAAAATGTCCCTCGGAAAACAGCTCGACCTTTCTACCGGAGCCAAAATTCCTCAAATCGGTTTCGGAACATGGCAATCGAAGCCCAGGGAGGTCGAGTTCGCGGTGCATTGATTTCAATTCCTGTCAAGCTTGCACAGCCAGGTCTGATGCCCTGCGGCTTTAGGTTGAATGTGCCGTTAAAAACGGATACAGACACTTGGATCTGGCAATGATCTATGAAAACCAGCAGGAGGTAGGAGCCGCCCTGAAGAAACTCATCCCTGCCGTTGTAAAAAGGGAAGATCTCTTCATAACGTCCAAATTGTGGAACTCTGCCCACCAGCCCGCGTATGTCGAAAAAGAGCTGGATGAAACACTTAAATTGCTCGGGTTGGATTATCTTGACTTATATCGTAAGCCATCGTCTACCGCGCATACATTGGGGAGCGGATAACAAGTGTGTGATTCTAGTGATCCATTGGCCTATCGCTTTCCCCCCTGGGAATGGACTCAACCCGCCTCATGCCACGAGAAAGAATGAGCTCGCAATCGACACGGAAACCAGTCTGGTACAGACTTGGAAAGCCATGATCGACCTTCTCAAAACAAAAAAGGTAGATAAATTAGTTACCTTGCGCCGTTTTACCGTCTCAAATTGGAGGTTTCCCCTTTAAGGTCAGGGCGATTGGCGTGTCCAACTTTTCCGTCGAACACATCAAGGGGATTGTCGCGGCAACGGGCGTTGTTCCGGTACGTGGATTTTTTTTGCTTCCGCGTCCGCGTTGTGCAGGGAACGATCTTAACACCTGACGGGCCCCGCAGGCGGCGAATCAAATTGAAGCACATCCCCTTCTGCCGCAAGATGAGCTTAGGGATTACTGCAACCAACACAAGATTCACATCACGGCATATAGTCCACTTGGTAATAACAGTGAGCAGCTAAATCCTACTGCTTTGAGACGGGCGACTGATGACCTTGACAAGCGATTGGAAAGCCCATGTTGACGGAGAACTCTGTCGTCCAGGAGGTCGCCAAGAAGCTCAACGCTACGCCTGCTCAGGTTCTTATAGCGTGGAACGCATATAGAGGATACTCTGTAATTCCGAAGAGCGTTCGCGAGGATCGTATCATATCGAACTTCCAGCAAATAATGTTAAGCAAGGAAGATTATGACAAAGTATCAGCTATCGCCCATAACAACATTACCAGGTACACCTTTCCAATAGTTGCCTTGTGGATTGAGAAGCGCTAATTCAGCCGATGCAGGTTCAACATTCCCTTCAGATACGAACCTAAGTGGGATGTTGATATCTTTGGCGAAGATGCCGAGAAAACGGCGGCCATTCAGGTCAAGGTTCAGTAGGTGCAGGTGGAACGAGGGGAAGTGTAAAGATTATTCGTCAAATTATATGTCCGTCGAAAACAATCAGCCACGTTGTGATTGTTCAGTATGCCAATGAACCGAAGTTATGAGACGGACAGTAGCATTTAGGAACGTGCACGAGTGGTCATCCAAACAATAACAAATGGTCCGTGCGCTGAGCCAAAGTATATAAGCCAAACAGGATTGAAGAAAAATCTTCATACTTACCTTGATGGCACAAGCCCCTTCATGTACCCGGGTTTGTGGGCCGTGGAAACTCTCCATAGCACGGCGACCCTGTCCATTCAGGGAGTGTCTGCGGCTTGTATGGGCTTCGGCTCATGCACCGTCCCAATATTTTCCTGTCCCACTCTGGCCACTCTGGCTGGGTGGGCGCTCTTTTTTTGTTTTTTGTTTGGTCCTAACCCTAACCCTATGTCCATATTAATCAATTGTGATTGGCTCATGGTTAACCTAATGCACGAAATGCCACTAAGTGTTACTTCAATCTTTTGCTAGATGCTCACAACTCAAAGTAAAGCAAGTGTGTGGTTCATTCATTATCTGATTCATCAGACCCATCTCCAAAGAATGCATCCTCTGCCTCCTCCATTTCAGGCTTGTCTTTCGAAGCAGATGTTATTCTTTGCTTTGAATCATGCCATTCAGATTCAGCCCTCCGAGACAATCCCTTCTCCTGCCCTGACGACGACAAATCAAGCTCGGGCTCCATAGATAGTTCACCATTTTTCATACGCGCTTTTATCCAATCTCGTACCTCTTCAGAGACCGGATTGACTTTGGGGTTAGGTACTTCAGATGAAAGATTCTCCCGTATATCTGGTGGGAAAAGCGAAACGTATTTCTTAGACTTAGGATAGTGCTTCGTCGGGTGTTCAGAACCGTTTAGACATCAATCGCAATGATACTCACTAGAACATAATTTAGATCGACGCGTAGTTCTCCTAGGGCAGTCTCTAGTTCCGTCCTCGAGGATGAAGTAGTTGCGGAGTCCAGCTGTTTTTTTGTTTGATTCAGCTTTCGGAGTATCTTTTGGCGTTCTGATAAAGTATGTCATGGAAGCAAGAACATCGGGACAGCAACATACCACATACCGAAAAACTTCACCTTATGATAGCGTACGGCAAGGTCGCGTTCTTTCTTGGATAACTGAGCCTGAGCTAGATCGGCCTCCAAGGCTTTCATTCGTCGTTCGGTTTCTATCCGCAAATCTGCCGCCAATTTTTCCTAAGACGGTTGAGTCAATATGGTGCGATACGTTGCAAGCTCAAAACGAGTACCTTGGCCAGTAACCTCTGCGCCTGTCGCAACGCAGATTTAATCTTCTGTACACCTGGTAACTTGTGTTCTTTCCCCGAGAGTCGGCTTTGAGATTTTCGCTTGGGCCGTGATGCAACATTATGTGAAGAAGATTCGCCTTGTTGAGGTACTTTGGCCGTTCTTGTTGGACCCATGAGAGGCCGTTAACTTCAGATATGTTATGGACTGATACGAACTGTGTTTGGCAAAAGCTGCCCTAGCAAACAACTTCCCAAAAAAAATGTTTCGATCAACTCCATCTTGTCCCACTATCTCCTTGATAATTTAATGAGTTAAGCCCGAACAAAATGCGAAACTTGACGTTATACTTCAATCAAAAAACCAATCTGCAAGATGCCAATTTGACGGCTACAGCAATTGATGTCGAGGAAGACGCGATCTATACTACATCTGAGCGACAAGATCCTGACGGAAATGTAGATGTAGAGGTTTGCAAAGTCGAAAACAATGAGGTTGGTGCGAAATACGGCTATATGACATTTGAGCTGATATGTCTGTCAAGAATCCACCGTCGATCTTTGCAATGTTCACTGCGGTACTCGCGTCCTCCAATGTTCCCGGCGGCTCACAGGTCACATCGCTACGTATACTAGGAGAACAGCGAAAATTGGCCGTGATTATGTGCAATGGTGATATAACGTTGATTTCGCTGGAAGATGCCACCGTACGTCGATCTATCTTTAACAAGGATATCCGATTCTATGTCCTAGACAGATCACAGTCGAAGGAACGGTGGAACCTTGGATTTCCGCCGCAACCTGGAGCCCAGATGAATCTCTTCTGGTGATTGTAACGGGTACCTAATTTCCTCACCTTGGTTACTCGCGCTCATATAGATCTAGGCAGCGACAAGCTGATTTTGATGACTTCGACATTTGATGTTCTCTCGGAGACACAAATACATGCGGCCGAGTTTGGTGAAGGTGCGTGGCTTTTGTACCGCATTTAGCCGCTATCTCATGAGCGCGTTTCAGGTGCTCAAGTGAACGTCGGTTGGGGAAAAAAAGAGACGCAGTTTCATGGGTCGCTCGGAAAAGCTGCTGCCAAAGCCGCGCCACAGTCCGTCATTGGTTCGAGTCCAGATGACGACGGATCACCCCGCATAAGTTGGCGAGGTGACGGAGCTTTGTTCGTTGTCTCGTCGCTTTCTCCGTCTGGACCGTCCCCCCGAAGGCGCACATTTCGCGTATATGACCGTGAGGGCTTGCTTCAGTCCACTTCAGAAGCAGTGGGAGGATTGGAACATGTGCTGTCATGGCGTCCATCAGGGAATTTGATTGCAGGAACGCAAAGGTTTGGTTTCGAGGGTGGAGGTGCTGGTGTAGAGGGAAGACACGATCTCGTTTTCTTTGAACGTAATGGGTTGAGGCGTGGAGAGTTCAGCATCAGAGTGTCTGATCTATCTTTGAAGGGAGGAAGCGAGGAACGGAAGTGGGGATATAAAGTACGGGAAGTGAGTTGGAGTTCTGATTCGAATGTGCTTGCCATCTGGTTGGAAAGAGATGTTGGAGATATCGGTGCAGTTGTCTGTGAACCTCCTGCTATTTCTCACTGATATATCATTATTCAAGTGCAACTATGGACGACTGGAAATTACCATTGGTACGCAGTTGTTTTTGGACTGGCGAATAAAATATTGATTAAATATTTTAGGTATCTGAAACAAGAGGTTACTGCTCCCGACGTGGATGGCCATCCAGGTCGGTTCACTTCCGTCAATTGGCACCCTGAACAGGCGCTACATATGATATTTACTACGCAAAGTGAGGCAGACTTACTTGCACGTGTTTGGACACTAATGGTACTGACCAGAAAGCATCTTTCAACGGAAATATGGATGGGAAACATTCGCTTCACACTCCAGGCCACCTACCGACACTGGGGCTGTTGCTGTCATGGATGGAAGTGCGTTACGCCTCCCTGAACTTGTGTTCTTCGTTTATATATAACGTAAATTAATAGCCAGGATCCTTTTGACCCCTTTTCGGGTTCAGAACGTACCACCTCCGATGTCCTCAACCCAGGTTACTTTTGCTGGCTCTCGGCCTGAGCACAATCGCACTCCAATATATTGTGGTTTTTCATCTATGTCTGATACTCTGGCTGTTTTGTGGGAATCTGGATATGTAGAACTTTGGTCCTTGCAGACGCGCCTGGACGGCGGTCGAGCAAAGGTTATGGATCCAAGGCAGGTTTGGTCAGGTTCAATAAGTGGTGTGAAGAATGCACGACAAATACAGCTGTCAAGCACAGACACGAGCGGCCGCTCTTCTACGATCGTAGTTCTTTGGACGGATCAAAGTTCAGATCATGTCACTTTTCTCAAATTGGAAGATTTTGCGGTCGCTTCGGAGCCAACATCTCTCAATTCGCCTCACCATCACAACACCAGGCTTGTGACGTCGGATAATGAAAGTTTTTTCCAAGGACCGAAGGGCGAAATACACCAATGTATGTTCTAAGACCGCGCCTCGTATTAACCCATCTATAAGTTTATTCTTAAACTAGATGATTTTGGCCAGAAACAATTTCTCCCTCTTGCTAGTTTGCAGGAATTTTGCTTGCAGTCACAATGCATAACCGCCCCCACTGATAGTGGATCAAATGACCCCATATTCGTGGGAATAGGGAGCTCAGGAAAGCTCCACATTGCGTCGGGGGTGCTCATTTCTACCCTGGCAACTAATGCGACATCCTTTGCAGTCTCTCCAAGCTTCGTCATCTTCACTACCACAACGCATGAAGCCAATTTTATTCCAGCGACGAGTCTGAGAGCCAGACTAGGTACTGATGGAGCTGCTGAGCCAAAGCCAGAGAAGATGTCCTGGGAGACGCGACGCGTGGAGCGAGGTTCAAGGATCGTGGTCTCTGTGCCAAGCGCCATGAGCTTAGTCCTCCAGATGCCTCGCGGAAACTTGGAGACAATAAATCCGCGGCCTCTAGTTATGGAGATCGTCAAGCAGGATATTACTGTGTAAGTACGTCTTCTCTCTGTGTCGTGCGATCGGATTTCAGACCAGGATACAGGGGCAACTACCGCAAAGCTTTCTTCGCGTGCAGGAAGCACCGCATTGATCTCAATGTCATTATTGATCATGACCAAGCCGCGTTTTTGAAGGCGATACCGTCCTTTGTTGAGCAAGTCTACGAGGTTGACCATATCAATCTCTTTCTGACGAATCTCGGGTTTGTCAGATGTTTGCTTATAAGACGTTTATGTCCTGAATGTTTTCTGATAGACGTGGCCCACAACCGTCAGATACTATCGCGAGTTTATGCGATGCCATCAGGATAGAGTTAGAGAGGAAGGATTTGACGAAATATGTGAATTGCATATTGACGGCATACGTGGTTAAAACACCACCAGCTCATGAAGATGCTCTTGCGCTCTTGCTTCGCCTAAGGGGTAACTTGCCCTCACCATTCCCTTGACTAGTTTTTCGTTAACGCTTTGGAGCAGACACCAATCCAGATATTGTTGAGGATGCTGTAAGATATATCATTTTTTTGGTTGACGCCGACCAGCTATTCGATACTGCACTTGGAATGTACGATTTCTCTTTGGTACTGATGATTGCACAACATTCTCAAAAGGTAACGTCCACCACGTCACGATATAAAGTGACCTTTATAATCGTACACACAGGATCCGAGGGAGTACCTTCCTTTCCTTCGAGGCCTGCGAGCCTTGGAGAAGTACTATCAAAGGTTCAAGATCGACGATCACCTCAAGCGCCATCAGAGCGCTCTGAAGAATCTCAGCCTTGCTGGTTAGTCCTTCCTCACCAGTTTAGACATATATGAAAGCGATAGGGACTAGGAGCAGATCGCTTCGATGAGGCTGCTGCGTATGTTGAACTGCACCGTCTCTACGATGTGGCCTTGCGGATTTGGAGAGGTACAGACCGCTATAATGTGCGTACTCGTACTTGGCCTGTGAGGTTGGATAATAGGTAACGTTTTCCCCGGATAGACTATACTTGGTCTGTACGGCGAATGGCTTTTCGAGCGGCGCGAGTTTAGACAATCAGCATCAGGTAGGGTTTCTTGTTCACCGAACGTCTTAGTCGCCAACGTCTAGTGCTTTCAGTTTTTGTGGAGGCTCAAAACCTCTCGAAAGCCATGGTTGCTCACGAGAGGGCCCTCGAGTGGCAAGAACTCTTTTACCTCGCAAGTCAAACAGGCATGTCTGAAGCGGACATTTCTACCACTGGCTACCGAGTTTCAGGTAGCATTCATACCTTTAAAAGAAACCTCTGTTTCTTAAACCTTTTCAGAGGACCTTGTTTCGAAGAAGCGATATTACGAAGCTGCCTGTGTTCTGCTGGACTATTCAAAAGACGTTCGCGGGGCCGTTATCGCTCACGTGCAAGGAAACCACTTTTCAGAAGCTCGCCGCATCGTATGTTAAGATGATCAATGAGCACGAATAAGCTATAACCGCCATACACAGATAACTCTGCATAACAAGCTGGAGCTTCTAGAAGAGGTGATCCACCCTGCTGCTTTAGAGAGTTGTGCTCAGATTATGGAAGACATAAATGAATGTAAAGAACAGCTACAAAAGCAACTTAATAGAATTAAAGAGCTACGTATACGAAAAGTAGCTTCACCCGGTGAGGATTTTTGCTTCTCAACTGTATCTAGTTATTAACATTTTCGCTTAGATGCATTTTATGGGACAGAAGACCCTAATTTACACAATGTAGATGTGATGACAGACGCATCTATGGCCCCGACCACCTTTACTCGATATACTGCGGCTCCTACGGCTGCTTCTCGGTCTTCAAAGTTGGTTATTTGCTTTCCCCAAGTAAAAATGGCTAACGCGCTTACTCTCACAGAATCAGTTCACGGTCCAAACGGAAAATGGAGAGGAAAATAGGCTCTGGAAGGAAAGGCACGGTAGATGAAGAGGAGTACCTCCTGAAGTCGATCACGAAGCTTGTTGCCCGACTTGCAACGATACAGGGTACGATCCAGCCTATGTTGGATTACTCGATTACTGACTCATTCCTCAGAGGAAGCGAGAGGACTTCTTCCTCATCTACTTCAATTTACCGCTGAGCATCGTCAGGAAGGGACCACGATGCAACGGCATGTCATTCAATTTGAAGAAGAGCTCAAGAACGCCTTGGAGATGATATGGCCTCAATCTTCTCTGGAAGACGCTGTCGATAGCTGGGCATTCCGCAGGGATGAGGCAGAAAAAGAAAGCAAGATTGACCCGTCAAAAAGGGTGCCGAAGCCTAACCTGCTAAATGCTAGTCAAGATTGGCAGGTGAAGATGTTTGACTTTGAGCCATGAACATAGTCCAGTAGAAAGATAACTTGTCATCAATCTACCTTATACTATCTGTGTCACCCCAGGCAGTACAGTAGGCTGCAGGCTAGGATACGCCACAAACAGAAAACACGAAAATCACACCATCCGCAGTTACGGAAAACTTCCCCATAAACCACATTGTAAGGCACTACAGCATTTGTGGTGAACGCCTTTTGAGTATCATGCAGTTGTTTATAGTACTGTAATACTGATGTCGCTCTCGAATCTGACATGTAAAAATCTCCTAATTTTAAATTATGAAGAAGCACAAGCTTATATCATTCCGAGGCAAACCTGAACCTCAAGCTTTGTCTGTCAAGTGACTTCTCTTTTTGTCGACACGGGCTTAAATGCTACTTTCTCGATGAGATCCGAACCATAGCGAAGTTGCACGGCGAAGCGTTGATATATGTTGTAATCTTGATCATTTGAGACGTAACTCACACATGGCACTCGTTCGATGGCATGTGAGCGGAGACAGGGTCAGTTAATGTCCTAAAAACGCCGAGCGTTGTCCTGTTGTCAGCTTACCGTGATGTTTGCATTACTGTATCGCCACACTCTCCAGTGTTTTGCGCCGAAACGTTGGATGAGACCCGTGGACATCAACTATCATCTGCCTCGTCCTTCATTATCGCAACATGGGTGATTCATATGATTTTGGACTGTGATGAGTCTCTGATATCTCTGAATCTATCATCTGACTACTGTCTTCGTGGTGGAAAATGTTACTCGTGGAGACCGGTCTCGTTCCGATGGCTTTTCCTCGCGAAATACGAACGCTCTCCTCGTTCTGTTGATTTGCTTAGTGTGTTGACTTCTTTCTAATCGTATGCTTATGGAGCGCTACTCGTGGACCAACACAACATGCTTTCCCGGGCGAATGATACTTGGCAGCTTTCTTGCTTCCCGTTTCTGACTCCGACCACTATTCTTACTTGTTACTTGCCCAGTGGTGACTTACGAAGAGCTCACGCGCACAGCAATCATCTGTTCATCATGCGCATGGCAAAGACATGAACCACCTGTGCTACATTCCATTTTCAGCGCTCCCTCCCCGATCTTTGCCGTGTCCTGCCCGATTGCGTCTATACAATATTCTCTGTCTGATATTAGTTCGTTACCCCAATCAAAACAAGCTCGTTATAGGACTTACTCGAATAAGCTATTTTCTGCTCAAGACCTTGGCATAAGTATTTAAAGGAGAGTGTCCAGGCTAGTTTACATAGCAACTCATAGCCATGGGCCGGTTTCACAGTCCCGCTCTGCTTGCTTTGGCTGTACTTTTCGTCGTTCGTGAAGTCCTAGGTGTGTTTAGGCCTATCGGAACAGACCGTCCAGCGCCTGCTGGTGGTTCTATCGCGAACGATGAGCCTCCCAACTCTTTCTTTCAGGGCCACCAGCCTCCATACCCTACTAACGACTGGTGGGTTGGATTCGCGGCTGCCAAAGGTGACGCGTAAGCCCACATTTGTTCACTTTGGAGGTTTCTTAAGACTGAACCGTCCATTTTTAGCGTCGCCGCGGGCCCATTTCCTTTCCAGGTTAGTTTGACGGCCACTGCAGTTCAATTTGGCATCTCTACTTCGCGTGATTTCGACGGAGTCTCTGTCCATCAATGGTCTCAAACGGATTGGGCAGCCGGGTTTGTCGAACACGATGGCGATCCTCGTAACCATAAGGCCGTCTCATGGGTAATACTAATTTTTACCCCAGTGCTTTAAATCTAATTTACTTGGAATAGGACTCGCAATCTGTCACCGTCCAACACTTCACCGGGTCAAGTACTCTCACCAGTCCTCTTGTACCTGGTTCTCCTTATCTCACCTTTTCGTACTCCGGTGCGACTCCGAAGTTCACCAGTGCTAAGGGTGCGATCACGAACTTTGGTGGTACCACACTTGGAGCTGGAGCCAGCAGTGAGTACATACTTGATATCACTGCAATATTTTTGCCTGATATCGGACTCAGCCACGGTCTCTGCGACCCGATTCCAAGTCATCAACGCTGCAGGAACCTATATCATATACTCGCTTTCTGGCGCTATTAGCTTGACTGCAGCTAACGCCGGGACAATCACAGCTTCAAGCAAGTTCACAGGTGTTCTTCGAGTTGCCAAACTCAATTCCGCCAGCCATACGACTCTCCTTGATCAATATTCTGCAAATTACCCAACAGGTGTAACCACGGATTATGATTTTTCTGGCGACGTTGCTACTCTGCGGTTCACTTGGGCTGTGACTGGGAATGCGGCGAACCTCCTCATGCTTACATGGCCCCACCATCGGTATGGGTTTTCAATGGAAACAGACTGAACCGATCTAAAAGTGGTTTCATAGTACCAAATTGCAATCTCCTAATTTCCCTGCAACCTCGTCGCTCTCATATCTCACGACCAAAGGTTATATGTATCCCATCATCGGCAACGTATGGAACCTGCGCTACAATCTCCCAACAATCACTTGGAATGCTCCTCGCACACCCGACTCGTCTTGTCGTAGTTCTCTTATTGCCGGTCTCGAATACGAGATTGCCAATCTTCCAGCTGTCACCCCGCCAGGAGACTTTTACTTTTTCGGAGGGCATGCGGGCATGGTCTCGAGGCTCGCGTAAGTTTTCACGCCTGGTGAAAAACGCGATATCTGTCAAAACTAATGTCTTGTCAAGCTTGATTGCTGAACACGTCGGCCGTACCGATCTCATCCCAAAGGTTACTACCTACCTTAAGGCTATGCTCGCTTTCTTCGTACGCATCTCAATTTATTTAACTCACCTGTTGGCAGCTAAATTTTTCAAACCCAGTTCGACTCTGCATCTACAACAGTTCCTGCATTTGAGACTGGTTGGGGTGGAATTATCAGTCGCGCGGGCTACAACAACGTGTGGGTTGATTTTGGGAATGGATACTACAACGACCATCACTTCCACTATGGTTACTTCCTTGCGGCCAGCGCCGTCGTTGCGAAGTGAGCGCACAGCGTGTTTATTCTCTAACGACATCTAAGACACTACACATAGATATGACAGTGCCTGGCTCAATGCCCACAGATCTACCTTAAACTGGTTCCTTCGAGACATTGTGAACCCCTCTAGGGACGACCCCTACTTCCCGGTTGCACGCTGCCGAGATTGGTTTGCCGGCCACTCATGGGGTAAGAAGCAGCACATTCTGCAGATCAGCTGTTAATGGTGGTTGTCTTGTTCAGCGTCTGGGATAGCTAACGGCGCAGGTTCCCGTAATCAAGAGTCAGTGGGCGAGGCAGTCAACGGATATTATGGCGCTCTACTTTGGGCCGATGTCACAGGGAATACTGACATAAAAAATTATGCTCGCCTGCTAGTTGCAACTGAGCAGCACGCCGCTCAGGTCTACTGGCACCTATATCCCAAAGCTAGTGCAACAGACAGAGATCAGCCATACCCTGAGCAAGCTATGCGCAACCTTGTCACTGTAGGCAACATCAACGATTACCAAAGTGGAGCCTGGCTGTAAGCTATTTCACGTCTCCTTTGTACTAACTAACTTTGCGTGATTCGACAGCTTCTGGGGTAATCAGAAAGTTCAGATTGCTGCAATCCAGATCCTACCAGTAACGCCCATCAACGAATACATGTATGATGCGACATGGGCTCAGGGAGTATATGACTACACGCTCCCTGAACTGAATAATTCTACCTTCGGAGATGACTGGAAATCGGTCATCTACCTCGCCTTTTCCCAGGTCAACCCCACGCTGGCAGCACAACGCTCGACTGAACTTACGATATGGGGCTCAGGAAACTCGTTCAGCAATCAACTCTATTTCCTTTCGACCCGTGCTGGCGCATCTAACGTATGCGCATCTGCTCCTAGTAACCCTGTTGGGACATTCTATATCCAGTCCGCTGATAGAAACGCCTACGTCGCGACCTCCTCCCTTCCCGACCTTAAAGCCTCTACTACCGACAAAGGGCAGGCCGCTCAGTTCAAATTTGCGTCTACCCCTAACGCGGGCACTATATCGGCCGTCTCGAACAATAAATTTGTCACAGCAGACCAGACAGGAACGTTCACGCTTTCCGCAGCTCGTGATGTCGCATCAACATGGGAGATTTTCGTTATTCGTCCCAAAAAGGGCGCAGCCAGCGGTGTCTACTCAATTCTTGCGGGCTCAAACAAACAATATTTGACACTGGGAGGAGATGGAGCGTTGATAAACAATGGAGCAACGGAGGCGAACAGTGCAGGATTTAGGCTTGTCGCTGTATGATGTGCGTCAAGAGCAATCGATTGTATCACTCTACAGACTCCGAAAGAGATTGATTATCTATCATCGCCCCACTGTTCAAGTGATCTCTAACATGCAGTAGCTGGCGGTTTATATTCGTCGCGGGTGTCCAACAATGTCTCGCCGGGGATACCGGTTGATCGTTTGCCTACCATCTTCACCAAAGCTCAACGCAGCAAACACGTTTCTTGCTTGATCCGAGCATTGTCGACATATGAGCAGGGTCAAAAGCCAAGACACAGAAGGAATACTGCTAGAAGCTTGTGAACCCGAGCAAGGAGAATGTGCTTTGTGCTCTTATCCGCAGGTTCAATGTAATGTTTGAATATCGCAAGTCGGTCAAAAACAGAATTGGTGTGCTTCCACAGCCTCCCTCCAAGGTGGGACTTCAGCATGTTTTTTCTATTAATATCGCCCGTTATGTCGGAACCAGTTCAGTGCTTCAACGTATGAAGTTGATATCTACTCTTGTTATCTGTCAAAACTCCGGAAACTTGTGTCAGGCGATACCCTCATGCACAATCCACGAAAAGTACTTATCATTGATCTTAACATTAATCGGGATCCGATAAATTGCGGACTCTTCAACACCTTGGGCTTTGCGGCTAGAACAAGAGATAGCTGCCTCTTAACGTAACCTAGCTCAAGACACAAGATGTTACCGGTACGCTGTTCGTCTTCATAGATTCGTAATAAATGTTGGGTGCTTACTATCCATGACAAGGTGCTCGTCCCACAGTCGTCTTTAGCTGAAAATGCCCGTTCGGTATATGGAGGAGCTCCAACCACAATTAACTTTCTCAACCGGCTTGAGTTCGAGCCGGCCAATGTTTCTTGGGTAGATTTTAACGGAAATCAAGTCCTTGTCGCAGTGGTCGCTCCAGGAAATTCCATTCGCCAATCGACACATGTTGGTCATCCCTGGGAGGTGTCCATCTCGCGTGGAGACGAAACGATCAAAATTGCATACTTTCCAATTCCATCCGAGTCTAACGCCATTGTCGACAAGACTTTGTTTCCAATTAAGGTAAGCGTCAAAGTAGCTTTTAGACTTCTAAGCTCAATGCACGGATCTGCGAAGGCTCTTCGTGCACTCAAGCTATCGGAAGCGTCCACTCTTTTATCAGCACGAGGAGGGAAACCCACCGCAATTGAGTTTGATAACCGCCTCCAGGTCGTCATAGGATTGTACTGGATAGATTTTTATGGAAAGAAAGTTCCATTTGCCAAAGTATTGCCTGGGAGAACGTCCCGTCAGGTTACTTTTGTTGGGCATCCATGGTTAGTTGTTGTGCAGGACGATAGGTCCCCGTTTGCTATATTTTTGCCGGCACCATACGAGGGAACGGCGATTATCGATAGCAGTTTATTGAGCGAGGAAGAGTCCCAATGAGGCTGGTAGTGGCTAGGTACGTCTGTTCGGGCCCCTGCGTGACGGATCTCAATTTTTGTGCAGTGATATGCTCTTGGAATGAATTCATATCGAGTGACTTGTATGAAGCTGTAGAGATGACTCCTAAAATAGACAAAATCAGCCTGAAACATTTTTCTGTCCTTCCAACGGGTATACGGCGAGAGGCTAGAGGTGGATGACTTCAGCTTTCCACAATACAGGATCTCCGGAGCGATAATATTCTAGAGCAAGGCGTGGCTATTCAGATACCCGATGGCAACAAGACACGACAAACATGATCTTTGATTTAGCCAAGTTTGTTTTCTAGTTGGTGGCCTTCTTTTGGAATGAGAGGTGGTCATCATGTCAAAGAGTGCATGGAACAACAGGACGTGCACGGAATTTCATTCCCGAGGTTTCTGAGTATGTAAGTTCGAAGCTACCGAGCGGTCCGCTTCTTCCCTTTTCCGTCCACTTGACCAAACCACCTGGTCGTACAGAAGTAGTTGCACATTGCCCGCGGTGAAGGATGTCCATTGACTCTCACCGTTTTAGTCATATATATACGTCTTCTAGTCCGATGCCAGTACCAACATTACTGGGATGTCCACTATTTACGTTTTCATATTTCTGTTCCTCTCGGCTCGACGCTGGGTCGGGGTTTATGCAGCTTCCGTGTCTTCTACCCCCGCCCAAACCTTTCATGGGATTGGTGGTTCAGGTGCCTGGTGGCCCAACGACCTATTTCATTTCCCCGAGGCTGTGCGCCAGAACCTTTCAACTCTTCTCTTCTCCCAGAGTGGCCTAGGTCTCTCGAGTTATAGGTATAACATCGGCGGAGGTGGTGTTAATGTCTCGAACCCTACTCGAGCACCCCAAACATTCTACGTGAGCCCGGGAGTGTATGACTTTACTCGAGATGCACAGGGTGTATACTTCCTCCTTGAGGCGTCAAAGCGTGGTGTTCCTCACATCACGGCGTTTGTAAATAGCGCGCCTCCTAGACTGACTTCGGGAGGTGCGAGCTGCAATGGCGGATTTGTTTCGGGAACAGGGGCGGCCTATGGAACCTATGTTGCAGACGTGATTGCACACTTCCGCGGGCAGGGTGTCAATATTGACTTGGTCTCTCCCATGAATGAGCCCGACAGCAATTTCGGCCCTTCGCCTTGTGGGCAGGAAGGGATGTCAGTTGCGCCGAACCAGTCTGTTATACTGTTTTCGGGAATTCTGAGAGAAAGACTGACAAATCCTAAAGGCGGGCTGAAGTCATTAATGGGCTCTTTAATGCTCTTTCAGCGCGAGGCTTGGCGTCTTCCGTAGGCATATTGGCTGATGAATCCTCAAATCTCTCCAATGCCGGAAATGAATACGCGTCATGGTTACCCCAGGTCCTGAGTAAGGTAAAAAGAACAAAAAGCGATCTGTTTGTGGCTTTGACCTAACATGGCGAGCAGGTTGCGGCACTTGTTCACCACACCTATGATTTCCCAAGTGATTCAAGCTACACATCATATGTCAGCAACACGAACCGTCTATATCCTGGGAAGGTTACCTGGATGTCGGTAAGTAGTCAGGGATGTGCAGAAACTGAATGCGTCAGACTTTTCACCTTGCTTTAGGAAGTTTGCTGTTCTTTGGGAAACGCTGATGGTAGCGGAAAGGGCTGGTCGGGAGGATATGACCCTACGTAAGATCAGAAAATCTCGCCCGGAGAACTACTAGATTAACATAAGATCATACCTAGGATCAAGAACGCTCTGATGTTCTCGAGCCTTGTCTTCCAAAGCTTGATTCTTGCGAATGAACCGCATTACGACGTAAGTGAGAGCTGTTTTGAATAATGCTGATGATCCTATGCATTTTGTAGTTCTGGACGCTGGTTTCCAATGGTTAATAATGATTTTGCTACGTTGGTGTGTGCTCACGATATTACTGCAGGACTCGGGTGTTCTCCTTTGAGCAGCTCATCGTGTGCAACAACCGCAAATTCTAGAGGGTGGAATGTCAGTCCATGGTCTGACGTCTTTATTTGGTACTGACCACTTTCCCTCAGGATGGTCTCATTTACTACGATCCCGATTACGCAAGTAACAAGAATTTCAACCTCTGTACGGTATTTAAGCGTATTCTTGGTCGCCATAACAGCTGATGAGGATTAGACATCAAAAAACAATTTTGGACATACAAGCACTTCGGGAACTTCGTAAAACGTGCGTTCCTGGGTTCTAATGTAGACAATGTCTGATTGCCCATTTATAGCGGGCAGTCAACGTCGCCCAATAACAGGTTCTGATGTAAACAAGTTTACCATGGCAGTGGCTGATGCAAGCACGTACTTCATCTTGGCTATGAACCCCAACGCCGCCGACACGTCTTTAACGCTGACCTTCCCGGATGCTGCTTGTGCGAGTCGTGCATTCCGTACTTCCGCAACAGAGGACTTCGTGCAATTGAGTGGTGCAGTAAGAAGTGGATCGGCCTGGGTGCTGGCATTGAAAGGGTCAAGCCTGACGACTTATATCTTTGATCGCAAGAGTTGCTAATATGGACCTTGATAAGCGTGAGAATGAAATATTTTTCTCTTTTACTGGCTCAAATTAGGCCGCTGAACAAATGCTTATTTGCGCGAGAACAAAGGTTCAGACTGAGAAAAATGAGCGATTTTCCAATAGTACCGATCAAAATACTTACCGATGTTGTATATAATCTGTCACATTTTCGCGGGCGGGTAATCCTCTAGATGCATCTTGCCTTTTTGCGGCA
Organism: Rugosomyces carneus; assembly: GCA_018221805.1. Classification (NCBI taxonomy): domain Eukaryota; kingdom Fungi; phylum Basidiomycota; class Agaricomycetes; order Agaricales; family Tricholomataceae; genus Rugosomyces; species Rugosomyces carneus. The sequence goes on from JABCKM010000012.1 coordinate 46,902, forward strand.
AATGCGACATTAGATCATATACGCGATTCGTGTGAGATTGACAACATATGATGAACATTGACGATTTCATCTTAATTAATGAGTTTGGTACCCCCAAGGTTTGACCCGTCTTTGACCAGACGGATGTGTCTGAGCGTTTGAAGTCTGGAGTTTCAATCTCTAACTGTCGGCTGCTAGAATAAAGCAAGGAAAGAACGGATTTATTGCGTAAAGTGAACAAACTGGAATGATAGGGCTTTAGCCAAGATGGCCATCAAAGTCACGCCTGGAATGCATATCTTGGACTCGATCGTCCTTGAGCATTCTGAAGAGAGTTAGATAAATATCCTGACACAAGATGATATCTAGTCTTACCGGTTATCCACCCTTGTGTCCTCACCTTCAACGCCAACCACAGGTTGAGGGGTCTTTGCCTCTAAAACCTAATTTTGTTACTTCAATATTGGATAGAATACGTATCATTCGATTTTACTCACATAATGATTGTCACAATGTGGGCAATACTCGTCACTTTCTTCATACACGGACATGTCTTTGCGGAAAGCTTTCTTGCACTTTTTGCACATGAAGGCCATCTCCATCGCCTTTGTAAGCGTATGTGACTGTGTTTCAGCATGACAATCTGGACAGTCGAACCACTTTTTGCAGCATGGAGCACGAATAGAGACTTGGGCATTTAATATATGTTTACTGCATGCGACGAAGATCTAGTCATTGGTAAATGGATTAATTGAATAAGATGAAATCCTCAATAAAGAGGTGTGATTTGGCACTAAGAGGCCAGATAAATTGTGAGTAGAGAGGAACTAACCACATTTTTTGGAGACACTTGAGTGTGCTGAATTTTAAAGAGAGAGCTATTCTTTGGGATCAAATAGGGCCAAATAAATGATCAGCAGTAGTAAGTAATAGCGCAAAGATGGTGGTAAAACGTTTCCATTTAATAATAATAAAGCGTAGCTGCCAACCTGCTCATCACAATTCTGATCTATCATAGAATGAAAGATGTGGGTAGCATAGGAAAGATCTTGACAGTATTCGTGGCAAGACCATGGATTAAGTAATCACGGGCTTGCAAGCTGCGTTGTTACCATTTCTGGCTTTCGCTCGCACCTCCTTTGAACCCTTGTCCCCATCTTCCAAATGGCTGCCAGGCGGCAGTCCTCCACTACTTCACTTTCAAAATACGTGAGAGCCAGCTCTCCCGGCTTGCAAAATGGATCTCTAGACTTTTGTAATTCCTTTTGGGGCATCGCTGATGGTGGTGTTGATGTTCTCTTCGCGCGTATGCGCGGTGCGTCAAGGACAATGGAAGAGCTCAGAAATTTTTGGAAAGAACGGTAAGAGAATCTCAACCATGTATGCAATACTCATCTGAGCCCTGCAATAGAGCAATAATAGAGGATGATTATGCTAAGCGACTGGGGAAACTGTCGAGGGCAGTTTTAGGCCGAGACGAAATTGGGTGGGTCTCATTGTCTTCTATCAGAGAATACTATGTTGCATCGATCCATTCTATGTTCCCTTCCTGCCTTTGTGGAGCGTGTTGGGTCATCCTCACGGTTATCGATCGTATACAAACTTACAACTATTCTAACATCTGACCTGCTCCTTCAGGGAACTTCGAAGCGCACTAGACACTATCCGCCTTGAGACAGAAAAGCAAGCCGGATTCCATACTACTCTTGCGGGCCAACTCCGTTCAGAACTTGAAAATACTTCCGCCGCCTTCCACTCTCGACAATTGCATCATAAGAAAACCATACAGGCTGCCATTGAGAAGGAGTTCAAAAATAAACAGGCGCAAGAGGCCCATACTGCCAAGGCGCGCGAGAAATATGAGCAAGATTGCCTACGCATCAACTCTTACACCGCTCAGGCTTCTCTTGTTCAAGGCAAGGATCTCGAAAAAATCAATTTCAAGCTCGAACGAGCGCAGCAAACAGTTCATGTCAATGAGCGAGATTTTGCCAACTTTACGAAAGTGTTGCAGGAAACAGTTCAGAAGTGGGAGCTGGACTGGAAGGTTTTCTGCGATGGCTGCCAGGACATGGAACTGGACAGATTGGATTTTATGAAGGATAATATGTGGGCTTATGCAAACGCAGTCTCGACTGTTTGCGTCTCTGACGATGAGGTATCCTTGTAATCATTCAGTTTGTCTTGGCTGATTTTAACGCCTGGTTTCTAGTCTTGTGAAAGGATGCGGGTTGCACTAGAACAAATGGAATCCGATAAAGAGATGGAAAACTTCGTACGCGATTACGCGACAGGCAGCCAAATACCCGATCCCATAACATTCGTCAACTATTCTACGCCAGACGCTATACCTTCTTCAGCGTCCCAACCTACTTACCGGCTAGCCCAGTTTAGTCGTATTTCCCAGCGTGATAACCAACACCAAAGCTTCATTCCTTCACCCGTCATTGAGCCAGAAACTCCCGAAACTAACATTGCTGGTATGGGAGCAGGTGGTGGGCCCAAGAGAGATGCCCAGCTCGATGCCACTACAGCATGGCAGCCTGGGCAACCGAAGAGGTCAAGTACCATGCCAGCTCCGCAGTCGAACGGTGTTCCAATTTCAAGTCAATCTGGACATGAGACTTCTCCCTCTCCATCTGGGCAATCCCTCTCAAGACATAGCACCAATATGCCCTATCCACCTAACCAATCACATCGTGTTCCCCCACCAGATCCTCTCGCCGAGCCCATCGATCCTAGGGCTGAACCCTTTCTCAAGATCGGCAACCAAATGTACAAAGCCGATCCAGACAGGGATCCGCAGTTGCAGAGCGGGATGAACAACCGCAATAACACATCTCCCTCGCCCAAAGCTCCTAATAGCGGTCCTATTGATCCTCTTGCAAAACACATGGAGGACCTCAAAAACTCCATCTCGAGCTCTGGAAGTGTTCGGCGGAAGTCTATTCGTCACCAGCCCTCTCCCTCCGATCCAAAAGCCGCGCAATACCAAGTTGCGCGCCACCACACTAACGACTCTTTAAGTGGATCCGGTCTTTCACCGCCTTCTTCTTCATCGAACCTTACTAATGTGAGAGACTACCGCAACTCAGCCGAGCTGGTTGTCGGCGCCCACCCGTCGGCATCTCCATCATCCCGCCCATCCTCTCCAAATCCACCTACAGCTGCGTTTATGGTTCCTAAGCCTTCACCTTCACCTTCCAGCTCTGACGTCATTCAAGAAGTACTCACGGATTACCAACAATCCCTACCTGGTGAACGGAAATCCGTTTCACGCTCTAACAGTGTTGCTGGACGACGAGTGAGCACGAGCACAAGCCCGTCTACGGGACCGGGGGGGCATATGCACAGCTCCAGTCTCTCTCTAAACCTTGCGCGTCCAATGAGCGCTGTTGGACATCCCGGTATTGGCGCGCATGGCAGCTCACGCAGTAATAGCCCTCAACCACCGTCACGCGGTCCTAGTCCTGCTCCGGGTCCGGCTCCCGCAACCCAAAGCATGAGAAATAGGAATAGCAGTAACAGTCATATCAGCCCACCGTCTGTGACGGGACCTGGTGTTGCGCGTTCGGTGAGTCCGAATACGGTTGGGATTGCGTTGGATCCAAACGGAAGGGTGATGCACGATGAAATGGCACAACGGTACCAGCAGCAGCAACAACTCCAACAACTTCAACAACAACAACAGCAGCAGCAGCAGCCGATGCAACCACAACAACCACCGCCTCCGCCTTTCCATCAACCTCCTGCACCTTTACACCCACAACAAACATATAATACCTCTCCCAATCAGCATCACACGAATTACGTGACGGCGGCACCTGTACCTGTGGCGACCCCGATCCAGACCTACGGCATATCCCCGACATCGACCCCAATGTATCATCAACCTCCCGTAACCTCACCAGCCTCGGCTCGCTCGGCTTATATGCAAACACAAGCAGCAGCAGCTCCGCCGCCTGCTGTACTCCAACACCAACCTGCCGCGCCTCTTCCTCCGCAACACCAACAATCGCAATCACAACCACAGTATAGTGCGTTTCAAGCTCCACCTCCGCCGCCCATCCCGCAACAGCAGGCAACACCGCAACCTGCGCTGTATCAGCCTCAGCCGCAGACGCAAGCTAGGTATCAGCCGCCATCTAATCCAGTGCAGCAGGGAACTATGGTCCAACAGTATCATAATACGCAACCGCCACGACAACAACAACAACCACAGTATCAGGCTCTGCAGCAGCAGCAGCAACAACAACAACAACAACAGCAGCAGCAGCAGCAGCAGTATCAGCTACAGAGGGCCCCAACGTATCAACAACAACAACAGTACTATCGTGACCCGAGTCCTGCTGCGATGCAAAGAACCCCATCTCCACATGGTGGACTCATGGTTGCTCCGCCGACGGGACAAACAACCGAAGATGGCCAAGGGATTCTATTCTATGGTGCGTAGCAACCTTAGCGATCTTTTTTGGTTTTCTGGAATACGAAGCTGATACGCGTC
>JABCKM010000012.1:51484-62575 GCA_018221805.1 Rugosomyces carneus
TATCAACGTCCAACGTCCAACATTCAAACGTTCTACTAGTACTAAACTGTACTAATACGTATACGATGTCACGTCCTCGGTTCCCATCGACACCACCATTTCATACGCCTACTACTCGCAATACTCAACTCGAAACACGCGCTTTTCTTCCTCCCTTGACGTGTTTGCTACGGTCTCATTTTTATCTCTATTCCAACCCCCATCCCCCCTTGTACAACCGTGCTTACATCTAGCTCTCAGCCCTTCCCACTTGTCATCTCCCTTCGTGTACACTCTGTCTCTTTCTCTCCTGTACCACTGGCTCCCGATTTTTATACAACGCATACTTCTACTTTGGGCAAAACGACTACTACTGCTAATTCATTCATTCTTTCCCTTTTGGTTTTACCCGTTCGGCTTTTGTCGCGCCTGTGCAGTTAAGAAGGTCTAAAACTTACACATGGGGGAGACGTGGGTACCAGATATCTGAAAATGGATTAGGACTGAGATACTTCTGTCTCGCCGCTGGGAAGTACTCCGATGTTCAGGATCACGAACGATCACGTTACATGGCAGAAGATTACCCTACCGAGTGAACCATTCAAGTACCCGCTGATATCCATATATGCGCATATACGGTAACCAAACCACGTCTGCTTCAAATAATTACAAGTACACGTGTAAAGCAGCAGGGTCTCTATCCTTCCTTCCGGTTCTTCGGTTCCGCAAGTGCAGGCGAATGTCCTGTCTTTTTTTGTGTTTTGTTTTCTAGAGCTGTCCCATGCGTTGTTGCATTTTCTCTTTAACGGTCTGGTATGCGTTCATGATAGTTTGCTCGTTGATCACGATTTCGGATGTATCGGGACGTGGTCGGGAGACGCGGGAGGCGATCGCGGCTGCGTCTGTGTCCATGATGATCCTGCGTAGAGAAATATATATATACCATAAGATAGAAAGGCAGACAAAAAGACACGCACCCTTCGTCGATAGTCTCGTCTAAACAAAGCAGAACAAGATCAAGGTTCTCGAGCACACCACGCTTTTCGAGTGAGTTGCGTAGCAGCATGGTTAGTGCGTCTGTGAGAGACCCGAGAGTCGTGGAGAGCATGAGCTCGTTTTCGTCTGGGCCAGCGATGAAGTAGAGGATGAGGTCGAGCGAGTGCTTGTAGACGGCTAGATACGAATCGTATAGGATGATGTCGCCTTTACGGGGTGTGTAAAACGTGTGTCAGGGGGGGGAGATGATACAAACTGCGCCGTCTCCCGTATACGTACGGACGTACCTCCTGGTTTTTTAGTCTTCTGCCATAGTCCCTTTTCAAACGCCTTTTGGTCCTTGAGCGTCAAAAGATCCTTTCGTTCGCCTTGAGGGTGGTTTTTTGGACGATAGTATTTCGCCAATACGCGGTGGCCTTCGGTGTCGAGGATGATGAAGGCGTTGATGCTGTATAGAGACAAGTTCATTTGTGCTTTTGTGGGAAAGAAAAAAGGGTGTGTTGCGATATCAGTGACAGTGATTTTGAATTTTACCCAGGGACTCGGGGTTTGGGTTTATACATATTTCTCTTGGCCCCTCGGCCTTGTCCTTGTCCTGTCCTGTCTTTCTGTCTCTTTCCCCGTCTCCTTTTCGTCTCTACAAAACCCACTGTGTGGGGGAAGGAGGGATATTCTCCCGTCTCAAAAAAGAATCTGTTAGTGTGAATGGGCAACGGATCTCCCACTGCTTATCTTCTCTGGGCAATTCTGTCTTGTATAGTATGTTATAATATCCACATGGGCAAATTTGGCTGCTAATTCATCCTTCTCTTAGTATCTCGTCTTCTTGCTTTTGCACCTATGGAACTACGACCGCTTTCAATGCCTTAGATGGGATTCGGGTCGCCAACCAGGCGCTTTCAAACGGGTTATGACGTGCGTTTCCTTTGGGGTTGCGGCCTACGAAACGACCCTTGCAAACTCTCAACACTTCTTTAGATATTCGTATCTCGGAACTGTTCCTCTTCTCGTCATCTTCAGTATCGCTATCACAGTCATAAAATTCAAAGAAGGTGAAGCCAAAATCTCCACCAAAAAAAATGTGTGGTTTCTAAATCAAAAAAATGCTACCGTTATAGGCTTCATCATTACATCTAATGGTGTCAGTACGTATCCCACTCGAAACTCCTTCCCCGCGCCTAGCTCATCATCTGGTCGCCCCTTCTCCCAAACTTTTTTCTTTTAGTCATGCCTCGCCCGTACTCGCATTGGGACTCGGCGAATAGCCGTTGGATTTTACCCCTTTACTTTGTCCTTAGCGTCGCTTGGTCACTTGAACAGTGCGTTGTTTGCTCTCCTTCACCTTGATGCTCATAAAACCCCTAATTTGCAGTGTTACCCATTTGGAAGGTACTTCCTTCAGTCCCCCCTCCACTCAAGCCCAACTCAGACCCCATTATTCGGATATAACGTAGAACTCACATTCTGGGTCTTCTTGCTCAATCAAGGTCCGGGGAAGCGTGAATGGTTCGCAAGCTGGGAGTTCCGTGTTTGGACCATAGGTATGTTGTCCTCTTTTTTTTTCTTTTTTTTTTCTGCAACACACCCGTAATCACCCCCTTCATTCATTCTCTCCCTGCCCTCGTCTCCACCCCCAAACCCTGGCTGTCTCTTTTTTTTGCTTCTTTCCCATCTCATCACATGTCCGACTGTCAATTTTGACTTATCCGGACCATCGTACCCACTGGACCCTTTTTCTCACGAATTATATGTCTCGTGCCTAGCCCTCTCTTCATCTTGGCGTCTTTTTTATATTTATTTTTAATTTCCCTCGTCCCTACATCCTCGTTTGCACCCCCCCTCCCTTCATGATTGTTCCATGGACCTCCGCGGCACTCATCAATCCAACACTTCACCTAACCCACTTTTTCCCCGAAAAGGGGGGGGTTTCCTTTTTTGTTGATGCGTATTTTTTTAAAAATGATGGAACTGATGTAAAGTGGCGTAGGGAGCTTCACAACGCTCACAGGCATGCCTACAACTGTCTTATCTACCCGACATAATGTTGATACCGTGAGTAAAGAAACTTTATCGCTTTTTGGTCGTTGGTTTCTCTTTGCCCTCCCTCCCCCCGTCCTGCTTTTTTTTGTTTTTGTTTTGATTGCTCGAAAAGCTAAAAGCACACTTCGACTCACTATCTTTGCCTAATAGTGCCTCGCCTATATATTCCTTGTCGGTTCCTTGGTAGGAACAACCACTACCGTGTGCTTTTTCTACGTCCTTGCCCGTTTTCCCTGGTTTATCCGGTACGTAAAGAAGGAAGGCGCAGAACCCGATGTTGTCGTTCGTCTTGCGACGTTTTATCAACTCAATGTGAGCTCCCTCTTCTGCGTCTGCAAAATTTCGGGGCACTCATTCTCATCTATTCTTACCTAGAGGATAAGAGTGTTGTTTAGGTTTTTGTTCACGCTTCCGTTGTTGATTATCGCGTTGGATGGCCTTTCGGGACCTTATCCTATTGTTGGGGATCCGTGCGTACCATTATTCTTTCCGTATAAAAAAGTTTGCCTAAGTCCAATTTTGCCTAGATTTGCTTTGGGTACGCGTCTATTCTCTTTTTTGGTCCCTCCATGGGGATATTGATGCAGGATCTTTCCAGATTTCCTGCTTATGGTGGGAGGCATCGGATGTTTCATCTCATCAGCGATAACCCTACTTGTAAGAGTGCTTTCCCCCCTTCATCTTTCCACCAACTCATCATCAATGGGTCAGATATTCTTCCCACGTTCCATTACCCGCGAATCGGGAATCCAACACAACTCCGACTCACCCCTAGTTCCCTACGTCACGAAACTCCCCCCTCCCCACGATGACTATGACGATTACAACCAGCAGCATCCTTTTGAGCTCCAATCGACTGATAACGATATAACGTTCTCTACTACGCGTTACCATGATCCGCTTCCGTATGATTATGACTACCACCACCGTCACCATCAAGACGGGGATATGGACATGGATATGGATCCAGAACGGTATCAATATCAGTATCATACCAGCAGCAGCACGACGAAACACATCCCTTCTCCGAAATCGACGATTGCAACCCGGAGTGGGCAACGGATGGTACGGAGGTTGACGTCGTCTGGGGCGTTTGTCGTTCCGGAAGACCAGGTTCGTGGACGGGGCGATGAAGAGGAGGGAGAGCAAGGTGATGAAGATGAGTACGAGGATGAGGATGAGGGGCGTCGTTATTCGAGAAGAATACCACCGTCATCATCAGTACAGATGCAGTCTTCACATCTTCACCCCAACCATCATCAGCATCAACATCAACAACAGCGGCAGCCGGGAGATACGCGGAGGGTGGCGAAAGGGAAAAGGAGAAGGGAGGTGGTTAGTGGAGAGTCGTTCGTCAGTAGAGGAAGTGGGAGCCTGAGCGAAATGTCGCCCGGCTACGAGTCTGATACGGACTCGGAGAGTGTTGTACATTCGAGGGTGTTTGTACCACCGACGATCTCTCCACCGCCGCCTTCTCAGGAACACGAACACGAGCACCGAGTACAAGAGATCGACCATCAGGAGGAATTGACGAAGCGGGAACACCCGGCGCAACACCACCACCACCAACAACAACAACAACGACAGCAAAAGGGCTCAAGGGAAGGACGCCCGCCGAGTTCGGCTGACACGGTTGTTTGGGATAGGGAGCATTACGAACTTTCTCTTGCCGATGTTCCGGAGTCGACAACTGTTGGAGGCGAGAGCGTCGCCCTTGTTCAGGTTAGAAATGGGACTGGTGCTGGTGTTGGTACCAGCAGCGCTGTGAGGGCAGGTGCGGATGCGAGTGCAAGCGGAGTGGGAGTGGGAGTTGTAGCTGCGGAGGTGACTGGAGAACTAAGGAAGAGACGGAGGAGACATTCGGATGGTCCGTTTTCTTTTGATGAGAATGGGAGGCTCGTTAGTCCCGGTGTTGGTCCTGTGAGGTTCGGGTTTGGTGGACTCGTGATTGGGGTTGGGAGTAGGAGTGTGAGTGGGAGGGGTAAGATGAGGGTGAGAGAGGAGCAGTATCAGGAACTAGAACAAGAAGGCGGAGGCGAGGGAGGGCGGGGCCAGACCAAAATTAAGCAAAGAGTGCGAGAGAGGGAAAGAGCGATTGAGAGAGCGAGAGTGAGAGAGGAGTCTGCGTTACATCCTTATGTGAGCTTTTCTGCCTCCTCTTGATTTACATATGATAACTTAAGATTACCTTCACTCACAGTTGATACATTTTACATCTCCAATTGATCTACACGACGGACGGGGGGTATGGCTAACGCGAAGCGAGAGAGGACAATCGCGCCGGCCGCCTGTGTGACCATATAACTTGGTCGTTTCATGCCCTCAACATTTCACCTATTCATGCCATTTATGATGATGCCCAGACTTGTAAGATCAGTGTCGTGCTATTCCTTGGAGAATATTGAACGATCTACACAGGATGGTCCGCATTTGAATTGCCATCCACGGCATTCGCTACACTTCCAATGGCTGCGTATCCGGTCGCGGCGCCATTGATAATCAGCACCCTACCATCAGGCATGAGTATCATTTCAGGCATCATTCGAGGATCTGGCATGCGCTCGACGACCCATCCACGCTTGATGCCCTCGGGTGTGACTACAATGCGGCTACACTGATCCGAAGCTGGGTCCTGAGACGACAGTTGCTCGGAAGGGATAAGGTCGCTGGAGTTGGTGCCTCCACAGACTAGAATTTCTGGCGTATAGTGTGGTGGCGTGAGAGGTAGAAGCGTGGCAGTTCCGTCGAAAGGATTGGTTACACGGACTCCATTAGGAAGATCGGGAAGCCGAATTTCTGTATTCTTTTCAACATCGTAGATGATGGTTTGATTGTTTGCAACCATGAAGACTCTACCGTCTGGCAAGGCAAAGCCCCTAAGAGATAATACTCAGAAAGAGCACAGCGGAATCAGATGCACTTGGTTTACCTTGGGAAAAGATTAGCGGGGAGAGACCGCTCCAGAAAGGCTGAGGGCCGAGTAACGCCGTTGTCTTTCGGTGGGAAGAACTCGAAGCTGTTGACTGGGTCAACATTGTAGAATGGAGTTGTATCGTGGATGCCACCGATGACCATCTATATCCTAAAGGTCAAGATAAGCATTCGACGTGCAGCGATAATAATCTTGCCAGAGATCCGTCAAAGAGACGCAAGGTAGAAGGATACCAGCGAGTCTCAGCCAAATGCAATCTTTCGGGGTCTTCTATCACTTTGCAGCCTACACCGCTTGCATCTGCACACGGCTCGAACAGTCGTATAATCATACGTCCATCTGTGGATGGATCCGTAGGGAATGCATGCCTTCCCCCGACACTGACCTGAAAATTTAATGATCAGTCGTTCGTAGCAAGGTTTACAACCTCAGAAGAGTGTTATATGTATGTCTGTATTGGTGAAACATTCCTACCATAGTTCCATTACTTATGAACCCACCACTGGCGCAAAATGTATCCGATACAAGTTCCAAGGGTGTTGCGATGTTTTTCTCGAAATCCCAGAGAGCACCCCAAGCGCTTACATTATTGATTTGTAGCGGGTCGTTTTGTGAACGGTCAAAGAGAATAGCAAGTGTAGGCGAGACTACGATAGCTTCGAGGCCGATTACACCAGTAGTACCGTTCTGAACAAAGTGCCAGCTGGCAGGAGACTCAGCTGGAGGTAGGCCAGTTACGACCAGCGGCAACCAGATCAATGATAAGAAAGACCGCATTTTCGAAGGGCGAAATAGCTTTGAGCCCTCTCATCCTTATTTATAAATTCATTCTTGGGCCGAAGAATCAGGATTTACGTTTGTGTTTGATCTTGAGTGCACGAATGTGAGAACTTTTATCGGGTCAGAAGACCAGGGCTCCAGCACTCCAGAGGCGCCTTCTGGGAACAGAGTTCATCGATATCAAGAGACTGGACTTACAACGAAGGACATGATTGTGTGATGCAACTAAGTACACAATGTGGCACAGTAAGCATCTAATATCTATGTGGTGGTATTTGAGCGTAATCTGAGTTTATATATGGAAACTAGGGGGATCGTCACTTGCATATTTGTCGCTATGTTGGATATTTGGGGAAACTCTAACACGAGTCGCGATGGGTTCAGCTTAGACGTATGATATGGAGTAGCCTACCGCCTTTAAAGAAACGCTACAAATCCTTCGCACCTTCAAGCACATCATCTTTTACTGGTGCACGACGTCTGATCAACCACTGGCTCCATGGTGGTCATAAGGTACTCAACATGTTAGAAACTTGCATATGTTGGACAAGAGCTTTGCGGATCAGGAAACCTTTCCGAGTCAAAGTTGATCAAACGTTCCCTCCCAATCGAAAAGTTAAAATTTCCGTTTTAAATGCGTGCTATTTTGAGATGTGAATTGTCAACTTATACTGACGTTCCACATGACAATTCGTCACGGAAATGACTCCCGGTACGACAATAAATGAGGTACGACATTTTCCACGAGGTGTCGAAGCCCTGTCATAGAGAGCGCCTAATCACCTGTAATATTGACAGAGAGGATGACAGTATGGAGAACGATACACGATCGCCGCTTAAATTAGCTAGCTTAGCGGTCCAAAAACGAGTGATCAAGCTAAAGCAATTCGTGATGAGACTAACTGAGGCAATGGTTTAAGAGATTACATTTGACTGTACCGTTTTGTTCTTCAATTCTATGACATTTGGTTTGACTGAGGCACGGGCTGCTGTCGTGGATGAGTGGGTTTAAAACGAACGTTCGTGTTATGTAATACACGCGACCTTGTGTATCTATTTTTAACTCAAGTTATGCCTTCTACTAATACCGTATTCATCGTCGGTAGCTGCTTCCAGTCAAACATCAGGAAGACGGCTAGTCTACTTGTTACGATGCTCAGTTTCCTAAAATCTGCAAAAACTGACCTTTGGAGGTTCTCTAGCTTCACTAAGGCGCGGAAGTGCCACATGGGCAACTCGATGGCGTAGAGTTCTCTGTCACACGAAGACCAAGGAGTTAGTATGCATGTGCATGTGGTTAGTCTAAACTTAGCATCACGCGCCTTCATAAACCTAACGTTTCTCTTTTGCCTCCCTTTGAACCACTTAGCATCATGAAGACGTTTATCGGGATACAGATTCTTGCTCTTGTCCTTGCCGTTTACGCATGCAGCGACCACGACCACGACCATGACCATCATGACCATCAAGGCGGCGGTTCGCCTTCTCCAATTACCCCGCCAACGCGTCCTCTAGAATGGGGCGACATCAACATCATACACACGACAGATTCCCATGGTTGGCTTCTAGGACACCAAAAGACGTCTTTTCCTGAACCAAACTACAGGAAAGTACTCTTAAACTACTCAAATTATCGTATGCAACTTACGGCCTCATTTTCCAGTGGTGACTTGGGTGACTTCGCATCTTTCGTGGCACACATGAAGGAAATTGCTGCAGTTGAGTTCACTTTGTGCTTACCATTCAACCCCCTGACGTGATGTATGCGAAAAGAAACGCAATGTTGATCTTCTATTGGTGGACTCCGGGGATCTTCATGATGGTGCGTATCCACCTACAAAAATTTCATGTCGTACAACACATAACGGTGTTATCTTTGCGCCAGGAACGGGTCTTGTAGATGGATTTCCACCAGGTGGTGTGGACGCTCATGACGTGCGTACTGTTCCTGTGCCTTAGCTAATCTGTTGACAACGGTGATCATGTCTTGCGATCAGGCCAACCGGTTCTTTTCACAGCTGCCATACGATGTTCTCGCCATAGGCAAGTACGTATTCAGATACTTTATCCCGCACTTGAGTCGAAAGGCTAATATGCTTTCGCAGCCATGAATTGTACATCTACAATAACACGCTGGACATGTACGTCACCCCTTTCCATATCTAAGCAATTGATTCTCAAGCGTAAGTCTCGTCACAGGCACAACAATTTTGCGCCAGTATTCAAGGGGCGCTACTTGACTTCGAACGTAAATATCACTGTTCCAGACAAGCACGGCCAACCTGTCAGTGTTCCAGTCGGAAGTACGTTTGACCAGTAGTCTGTAAAAGCAAATATTCGGGAGCTAAACTACCATTGCTAGGCCGTTTCGCCAAGTTCAAGACTCGCAAGTGAGCTCGAGCGCTATTTATACTTTGACACTGGATTTACAACTGACAACCTTGCCCAGGGGACGCAAAGTAACCTCGCTCGGAGTTCTCTACGACTTTACCGACAATGACGAGAACACTACCGTCCAGAAGGTGGAAGACATGGTCAAGGAACGATGGGTATGTTGCCACACGCGCGAGAACTTCCGTACTTTACTGAACAATTAAAATAGTTTGCGGAGGCTATCCGAGAAGAACCTGACTTGTTCCTGCTCGTTGGGTGAGTATTCTCCTACTTCCTTGTTATGATCCATAAGCTTATGTGCGGTGTAGACATATGCCCATTGCAAGGGATAACTGTATATTTCAAAGACGCTGCATCGCCTTTCTACTCCTTACGGAAGCTCTCTCGATACAGGGCCATTGGTATTTAATGCTGTTCGTAAAGTCCATCCTGCTACACCGATTTTGATTTTGGGTGGTGAGTGATACCCGTTGCAAAGGTTTACCATTTACCTGAATTGTTATCGCATAAGGTCATACCCACATTAGGGACTGCCGTTAGTGCAATACAAACCTGTTCTGGCTTTCACACTCTCATATTAGATTCAGTTCAGCTAGACAAGCGATCTATGTCGCTGGAAAGCGGTCGCTACATGGAGACTATTGGTATGTAGATATCCCGCCTTCGAAAGGGGTACCAGCTGATTTGTTAATCCACTACTTCAGGATGGCTGAGTACGCTGAATTCTTTGCCGTCCAATTATTTTGGGATACTGATCTCGATCGTCATTACTTTTTGACTGGCAGGTGCAAATTTGGATCACGGAAACAGTCACAAAGATATCAAGTTCTCGAGGCGGTACCTTGATGCTAACCGTGTCACTTACGAGGTCCGAAATATTCCAATTTTTATCTCTTGATATGGAATAAAAACCAGCAGCTAGTTTCATACACAACGTGCTTCATCCAATTTTGCAACAAATCAAGGAAAGTCGATCTCGGCCGGCCTTCAGGCGCTCGCGAAAAGGTTCAAGCTTGATTTCACCTTTGGGACCGCACCACACGATTATACGATCAATCAGTATGCGAAACGAGGCTAGTTTTGATAGTGGTCCTAATACTAATGTTTCCCGTTTTATAGGGTACCATACCCGTCCAACAATTCTCTTCTATCTTTATTCGTTGAGCAAGCAAGTTCTACTATGACACATATCACTTTTGGTCTCTAACATACGCACCTCTGCAGGCAGCCCCTGTTGCTCTCACTATCAACAATACACGTTCCTCCCTCCCCAAACTCATCATCACAAACTCAGGCTCACTAAGATTCGATCTTTATGCGGGACCATTCACGAGCAACGATCAATTCACGTCCTCGCCCTTCGCCGATGCGTTCCTGTACATAGAACAGGTTCCGCTTTCTGTTGCCAAAGGAGTCCTTGCTGCGTTGAACAGTGCCGGGTCAGAGAACCGGCGGAGCCTGGATGCGCTCGAAAGAAGAGAGAAGACCATTCATGGGCTCGGGTATGTGGATAAGAGGTACATGGATTGGCTTCAGGAGATGGATAAGAGAAGTGGACCGGAAAGGCGTGCGGCTAAAAATTTAACACTTGGGTATATCACGCATGATGTACGTATTTTTTTTTCCCCTTCTTTTTTGAACCCCCTTTCTTAATCGACTGAACTTTTCCACCCTTTCCTATGAACAAAAGGCATGCCCGGGTATTGGCGACGACGTTCCACATGCGCCGCTTCCGTTCAACCCTCTGCCAGATTTCGTAGGTTCGATCCCACCCAACGTCCCGGATACTACACCTATCGACTTTGTGTTTGTCGACTTTATCGAGAATCAACTCCTTGAAATCCTGAATACGGAACAGAAAGCAAAAGTTTACACGACAGCAGATGTCAAGCTGTACAGCCCGTTCCTAGCAAATCAGGTACTCGGTCTATTTGCTCAAGAAGCTTGGAATTAGCTATTTGTGTACATAC
>JABCKM010000013.1:0-23498 GCA_018221805.1 Rugosomyces carneus
ATGAAGCTGAATCACGTGTGATTGGCGCATGCGGCTATTATGCCTCATACTTCGGTCTTTTAGACTTTCAAGGCGCATCGGATAATTTGCGGGGTGCAGTAATTCCGATTTTTGCCAGATGTTTGGATGTTTAGTTTGATCTCGCTTGACCGCTGACCACGCACCGTACATTTTGTGGCTGAGCAATTTAACTGGAACGTTAAATAACAGCATGCCTAGGTATCAAGAACTCCAACGCAGATCCCCTCTACTCCTGCCATGCATTTTTCCATAACTTTTGTCCTTACGGCCCTTTCCTATGCCTCTGCAGCGGTATTGGATAACCGGGCAACCGACGTTCATCTAGCTGTCAGTCCAAAGTGCGGAACACTTTCAGGAGCACCAGCAGATGTTAATGCCGGTCTACGACCCTTGAACTCGTACAAGACAATCGTTTCATTTGGAGTACGTACCTGACAATGCATACTACCATTATCGAAACCTTACATGTCTTGTTAGGACACATATTCTGATGGTGGTGTTCAAGATGGGTCTCCGCTCAAGCCACCCGTCCTCAGTCCACCCAATCCTAGGGCTGGAGGGCGCCCGACAAACGGGCCGATCTGGGCAGAGAATCTTGCCAATAGCATCGGCGCTACATTCAAAGATTATGCGGTGCGTATTCAAGATATCTGGTCGTACAGAGAGATCTTATCTACAGTGTACATAGACGGATGGAGCTGTGGTTGATTCCTCACAATATGTTTATGGTGGTGGTCCCCCAAATGATTTCCAAGCTCAAGGTGAGCGTTTGGTAGTTTCGACTCTCAATGACATGATAATGATAATGTTCTCCAAAGTTAATCTGTATATCGGGCAACGTGGCAGTTTTAAGCCTGATGAAACTCTTTATACCATATTTTTTGGCATTGGGTATGTATGCATCCTTTCTTTTAGTTGAGATTGTGTTAAAAGTGCTCTGATAGCGACTTTGAAAAAAATGGAGGTATGTCAGATTATTTGATCTTAACACGATTCTCCGACTAAAATAATCTAGACATGCAGATGGTGGCACAGGGCATTGCGTACAGACTGCTGGTCCTTACTTCCTCTCCAGTCTTTGCGCGCAATATTCTTCTCGTTGACAACTATGGTCGTGGCAAAAATACTACAGAGGGTGAAGCGTTCAAGCGGACGATATTCTCCTCGATAGCATCCCTCCGCAAATTGAAGGGTCTGAACGTCAACGTGGGTTACGTTGACTTCTCTCGTATCTGGAACGGTGTTCTCGGCTCAACTCCCGGGCATGCGGCGTTTGGTTATACGAGTACAGGAGCGTGCATCAAGGATATTAGCACCACCAATGGTGCTTGTTCTGATCCAGAGCATACATTCTATTGGCTTCCAGGGTAGGAAATTTGTCACCTCATACAGCAGAGATGCTTACCCATTAATAGGACGCCCTCTGCGGCGACCCATCGCATAATGGCTGATTACGTGAAAGCAGTTTTCACGCAGTGCCAGACTGCTTGATTTAACACATTCTGGACTATAATTTCATTCTTTTGAATATGGGAAGAACGTGTAAAATACCCTATATATTTTTGTATACTAGATGAAATAAAAAAGGGTGTTTGGGAATGTAAATTAAGACGCGTCTTTTCTCGTCACGAAGTGTGACACGACGCGTCAAATATCTTTCTGCTGCTCGCGAATCAAAATGGCTGATCAACGAAGGCCGATTCCTCCAAATCCTCCAAGATGGAAGCCAAGTCAAGATCCAGTTTCAATACAGGTTCCAGGACTGGACACTACGGCGTCTGTTCATGACCAAATCGAACAGATGGAGCAATTGATCACACTTAAACTCCAGGTCAGATACTCTATGAACTTCTATGTCCTGTGTTGCGCTGCTTCGAAGCCTAATTGGAAAACCAGAACATAGATGAGAACTTCTCTAAAATACATCACTTGTTGGCCAACAAGATCTTACCAGCGGTCAAGCGATATGCAGTTGCTACGGAGCCGGTTAGGGAGGCAGCTAAAGTACGTTAAAAATGCCTGCTATGCTGCGGGAGGTTGCGTGTGCTCATAAAATCTGTCAAAGTTTTGGACATCGTTTTACGAGCAAGCTGCCCAGATAAAGATACCGACATTTGAAGACGACTATTCTACGGTAAACGGAGAATCGCAGCAGCAAGAAGCGAACTTGGAGGCAACGCAGGAGCCAACACAAGACCAGCCTTCTATCCAATCTGATGCATCCCAATCTCATATTTACGAGCCTAGTCTCCCATCTACGGATGAGTCGTTCATCCCCGGGAACGCTGCCATCTCATCTACGCCAGCTCATGCACGCCATACCATGCGTCATATGTCAGAAACTGTCGAGGATCCTTCTTGGGTGGACTCGTCAGATCTTATGACTATACCTAGTGACCGAGATATGTCGGGGTCCTCCGTAGACAATGAAAGCATCATACAGTCGAAATCCAGCAAGGTGCCTGCAACACCATCGCATCTCGATGAATCAAAGGATGTATCCGGGCAAAATACACACGAAGGAAAACTCCGCAATACAAAAGGCAAAAAGAAAAGCACAGATCAACCACTTTTGCGGCGTGTTCTACAACCTAGAGATTCATCGACAATCGGGGTGCATGTCTCGCCGCTCAAGTTCCGGGGGAAACCAAAAACTCCCGTACCAACAAAGTATAACCCTTTCCTTCCTCCTGGAAAGAGTCCAAGCGATTGGAATGGCGTCGTCGACCTGCGAGACGTGTCATTAACAACGCCCCAGCGTAATACAAAAGGAAAAACACCTCTTCGTAACCCAACCGCTTCCTCCTCCGAGGATGAGTCCTTTGACGGCTTACCGCCGGGCATGTCTCCTCCAGTCATGATGTCTCCTGCACGCCCCCCACGTTCCATGGCCGAACTTGGTCTTGTAACGTTGAGTCAAACTCCGCGTAAAGAGGCCTCAGCAATAATTGCTCGGGATTTGGTCAGAGATATCCAGCACGCAAGTGCACGCACAGATCGACATGGCTATATGCACTCTGGATTTGAGTCATCTATGAGCACTCTTCCCACCCCTCCATCATTTTCGCGCTACCATGGGGGAATGAGTTCAACGGATAGCAGTGCTTTCGACACCAGTATCGAGAGTATGCTACGCAGATTGGATATCAAGCAACCTTTCAGCGAAGCAGTTGCTTCCAGTTCTCGGCTTCCACCCCAGTCACACCAACCAAATCGAATGTCTGAACCATCTCTCAATCAACTGAAAACACCCCAGCCTCGTTTAAGCGCTCACAACCAACCAATCACCCCGATATATTCGGATACGCAGTTGGATATAGACTCAGATATGGACTCAATGGACGAGATCAATAACACTGCTCATCCGTCTGCCGCCTTCTTGATGGCTTCTGCCGCTCAGGGACCGATCGATTCTGACGAAGACTCTTTTGGATCTTCAGACCATGGAGACGACTCTCTAGATGGAGAAAGCGGTGTGTTAGCCCCTAATCACCCTTTTGCTGGGAGCATCGAGGATGATGGATTGGACGACTCTTTTGAGGATGACATGTATAATGGATTTGAAGACGGCACACAAGAGGAGACTGTGTTCGGCATTCCCTCTAATCAGCGCATGCGGGGTCAGCCGTCGTCGAGCGTGCGAATGTCTGGGGAGGATTTACTGCAAGATACCATTGGTTACGGAAAGCAGGTCCCTGGCAGTGGTCAAGTCCCAGAGAGTCCAACTCCAGCCGTTTGGAGCCGAGACTAATTCCACAAATCACATTTTTCCCATTCTGAGTGAGGAACGCATGTTGTATGTAAATGGTATGTTACGGCGCTGCTAGGTGTGCGCTGACAAGTAATCGGGCTTTGACCTTCCGGTCCATTGCTGTAATAGTATTTTCTCATATTTGATTGTGTATCTCAATCTAACTAATTACAAGGGGTTGGGGGCTTGATATCTGACATTACGTGTAAAGTAACATAGAGACATACTGTATGCGTGTTATTTATGCGTTGGAACGGGTATTCATGGATTCAAAATAGGCCTCCTCTCGGATTGGGGACTGAAGCTAGTTATTGATCGCACGGGTCACATCAAACAAACCTTGCATCCGTTTGCTCAGTCGTTCTGCTTCCTTCTTCCTTTCTTGTACTTGATAGGCTGGTGTTTGCTTCTTCGGCATCCACGGCTTCCCACCTTTCGTTTCTGCACGCTTTGCATGGAGTGCAGAAAGATTAACTACTTTCGGCGTTGAGGAAAATCTGAGGACATCCCGGTACAGCAGCTTGGTCTCGTGAGTCAGAGTACGCAATGTTGTCGGTAGTGAGTGGGCATCAGAGTCAGAGTCATCGGTATCGGAATTACCAGAGGGATCAAGTGGTGGTGTCGGCATGCGGTTAGTTGAAGCCGTGAGAGGTGGCAAGCTTTCGATTTCTTTAAGTAAATCTTGTCCTTTGAGATAGGCATTTTCTGTGCGAAGGAAACGAACAGTTCCACGAAGTGCGTCAATCTCAAAAGTGTGTTGCAAATGAGAACATGCCCGTGCATCAGTAAAATTTGATCCCACCTGTTCTAATAGATGCGAAGTTTCCAGATTACCCTCAACTGGGACTGGTTCTGCTTCTACTGATTGCGCACCAGGAGCTGCTGCGCTGTAAGTGGCAGCTGGAGATAAGACTTTGGAACAGTGACAGACCTGGACGATCTTGACTAGCAGTTAAGGCTTTAAGTTTGGCATTATCTTGCTCTAAATTGTCAAGGTCTGCTTGCAGCTGTTCCATCGCTTCTTCATATGCACGCTCTTGTCGCCGGGCCTTCGAAAGCTCGGTTTCAAGACCTGTGATGGCATCCGCTTGTTTCTTGACTGTCTCCATTCTGCGCTCCATGAGCTCGATTTTGACTACAGACTCTTGTATGTTCTGATCTTTTGTCTTCAGGCTTCTCACCAACCCTTGCATCTCTTCGTTAAGTTGAGCAACTTTGCGTTCAGCTTCAACGTTGATGGCCAAGCTTGCTTTTATTTCTGTAATTCTGGTTGACCAAGGAGCCAGACCAGAGACTAGAGAAAGTTAACAAGGATGCAAACATTTGAGGCAATGGTGATAACCTTTGAGAACGCTCTCTGCTTCTATGACCAGGGGCAGTAGTTTCCCGCTATCTTGCACGACAACTCCGACGAACGCTTTGATTGCGTCCCAGACCGAATCGTTTGGCTTTAAGTCTTTGGCTACTGTGGCCGTTGCAGTCTGTTTCACAAGAGCTAGCAAAGTCGCTAGCTGGAAAGGAGACTTGGCACTGCGTGCATTGTTTAGGTGAGGCATGATTTGCTGCGCCAGCTGTAACAATTGATGAGCACTTGTTGAAGGAAAGGTACAATGATGTACGGACTGAGATACCAAAGTTGACAAGCTCGGCAGCAAAGTTGGTCAAATCTTTCATATGCGAGATGAGGTGTGCCTTGACTGCGGTCGAATTTTCGATAAGCTCATCTAGTCGTTTAATCAATTTCCTATGAATGGTCATCAGTGATATAAAGTTGACAAGATAGCTATTTTACTTAGAAATAGGCTTAGCACTTTTGCATAGGTCTAGAAGGGCTTGCATAGGATCGAAGAACTCTGTTTGAATATCGTAGCCACCCATCTCAAAGGTGACCTCTGTAACATTACATTTAAGATGCGATGCTAGTCGTTTGACGTTGAACGCTTACCTTCCTCCTTAAGAATTGATTCAACCGAGGTCTTGGCAAGGCCTATAGACGCAGAGAACATGTCGAGATCGTGATCAAACGAGAGTAGATAGCCTAGCTCCCGTTCACCAATATCATGCTCGAAGCCATCAAAATAGGTCTCCGCTAAATGATCAAATTGTGACTGTATCCTGTAAAGCTGGTCTTAACAGTAATAGAGTGCCAATGTACGTGGAAACATACTTGACAACATCGCTAACGCATTCCATCTCGCGGAATTCATCCCTGTGAAGAAGGTTGATGTGCATGTCGATCCGCTTTTCCATGGGTGCAATCTCGGGGTAGATGCGACCAACATTGAGGAAAGACTCCACATCGCAATGGCGCAGGATGGCCGCAAAGCGCTTACATAGAGTAGAGAGCCCTGATATCCGCGCTCTCATCTACAACATACAATGAATGGCGGAAGAGCCTTTCTATAATGAGAACCTACCTCACAAACTCCGACGAGAACCTCAGAGACAGATCCGTTTAATGATTCTGGCAAACCGTGCGCTTGTGCCACGACTGTATTGATCAAGTCGGCTTTGCGCCCCATCCTCTGGAAGAAAAGATAGCAATTCGTAGCATCCATATCTGACGCAATGTAGATCTCTGGAAGGTATGGCTACACGACCAGTTAAAGTTATGTTGATTACTGGAAACCAACTATCGCACCTGAACGATGCTCAACAGTTCCTTCGATTCCTTAGCCTCCAGGCTGCGTATTTCAAGATCAATTTGCTTAGCTTGGTTCTTCACCGCTGATGATTGTAACTTCATATTCAATGAAAACATTGCTGCCGTTTGCGATGCAGCTGTGGCTGACTCATTTTGGGCAGTTTGTGTTTGTCTCCGAAGGTCGTCAAGCTCGCTAAAGATTCACTAAGACAACAGGCGCAGCAACGTTACCAAAATACATACTGTTGCAGTTGAAGGACAAGCTCTCTAAATTGGCCAATCGTGTTCTCGAAGTCTTGACAGGTTTCTTCCAAGGCATCAATCTTATTCTCATGTTCGTGAATCTGCATATCCTTTTTATCTGGGGCGGGATAAGGTCAAGAATAGGTTAAAAACAGTAGGAACCTACTGAGATCTTCGTTGAACTGTTTCTCAGTTTCAACATGGTTCTCTTCGAGTTCATCGCTGAGCTCTTTGAGAGCCTCGAGATCCTCGATGGTGATCCGCATTTCCTCGATTTTCTAGAGAAATTGGGGAGCTCTCAGTAAGCCTCGAAATCAAAGTTTGCAAGGTCAAGAAATCACCTCGCCAAGCATAAGGTTACGTTCCGTCAGCTGTACGAGCATCTCTTCAGCGCCAAGAGCATCGTCGAGCTGTAGCTTCAGATCTTCAATTTGGACCTCGGCGTTGGATAGTTTGATGAGAGAAGATTCATACTGAGCTACCTCATTATGAGCATATATAATTCCTAAGATGAATAGTTTGCACACATTGGAGGTCATCAACACCGACGATATCTCTCTCCATTTCTGCAATTCGTCTCCGCTGGTCCTGATCTGTCTCCTGGGTCATGTCGCGCAGCCTGTCCAATGTATTGAAATTACTTCAATCTCCAGATCACAATCAACATACTTCATTAGGGCTTCCTTAAGCCGCTCATTCTGTTTCTCAAGCTGAACATAAGCTAAGCTATCTTTTCCGGATTCTCCGCTGCTAGATGCTGGAGCGAAAGAGGTAAGCAAAAACCATGAAGTCATGCGGCGTGCTTACTTTCACCCTCTCTGATAACATTGACCTCTACCTCGAGAACAGCCAGTTTCTCCTTAACCTCCTCCAACTCAGACTCAGCTATCTCTGCGCGCTCTTCCGCAACTTCCTTATCTAACATGACCATTTCCAGCTGCTCTTGAGAATCAAGTAAACGCGTTTCCGTTAATTGGGATAGTTGCTGAACGTCCGCAAGCTCCCGCTTAGCTGCAGTGAGCTCAGCCTGTTGCGACATGAGCTTCGATTGCAGCTTCAATCGAAGTGTCACAGATGATTTGGCTTCCGAAAGATCGGCCTCAAGTTTTTGGATATGGCGAGAGTCTTCGGCACGCTTCCCTTCTAGTACGCGTATTTTTGCACGTAATTCTTGAAGTTCATGGTCATCCTGCACTTGCTCCGGTACCTTGCACCCAATAAATAGAGGAACTTTGACCATCGTACATACAAACACATACCACAGGATTTCGCAGCGACGATGGAGGACGTGAAGGCGGTTTTGTAGGTTCAGTAGGAACCCCCTGAAATGAAACGGGTGGTGGACGTGGTGATTGAGCAGGTGGCGAGGTGCTGATAGGTGGCTGGGATAGCGGTGACGATGTTCGCTTCGGTGGTTGAGCTTTTATGGGCCCTTGTAGTCGCGTGGGGGAACTGGTGCCCGTAGAACTTGGATGATCCTCGGCCGGAGATTGGGGTGTGGGTATTGACCTCCTCGGTTGGAGCGACAAGGAATTACGCTTGGATGGAGAACCTACTTGCTTTGGTATTCGTAGTGTCGTCGAAGTTGGCGGCGATGTTGTTACAGGTTTTGCAGGACTAGCGGATCGGGGAGATGCGTTAGAAGATGGTGATGCACGCAAGGAGTTTGCCCGCGCAAGACTAGCACTTGGAGCCCTGCGATGACCGATCTCTGGACGAGGGGCAGGGGCTATACGCTAGCAAACTGTTAGAAAGAGCGAATAAGGGAGACATGAGCTATGCACACATCCAATTCTGATCCATGTGTGCTCTTAATCTGGCTTGGACGTATGAAAATGCCATGGTCTGGCTTGCAGCTGAAATACGGTGTTCCTCCAACGGTACCATCGTTTTTGCCATTCGGTTTATCGAGTTCAATGCCAACCCATTTTCCCTTCGAGAACGAGGTCGCGCCTGAGTAGCGTACAACACCTTGCCCTTGGGCTATTGCCACGATGGTCCCCAGTGCTGGCCCATCTGTGGTATCCATGCCAGCCTCGAAGCTTGAAGGCTAGGCTATAGGGGGTTTAGAGTGTGTGAGCCCGACGCGTGCTGTATGGATTTGGGAGTTTGGTGTAAGCTTACGCAAGTTGTCTCTCGCCTTCGACCTTCTAGTGGCGCTGAGGGTCTGGCAATCACTTGGGTGCCTTTGAGGTGAGATCAGGCCAATAAACGTATAACTAGCGTATTTTACCAACATCACCGTCTCACCAGAGTCCGCGTCATCAGCCGCCACTCGTGGTGGGACTGCAATTTAGGACCGAGGTGCAACTCTCAACACTCAGCGGCCAATCGTAGAGTATGTTTTCAGCGCAGGCACAGGGCCCAGGTCGAACCGGCCCACTTTTTACAACTGGTCAGTTGTTGCTCTAGTAACATATCTATAAATTAATGGTATACGTTAGGCGGCTCATCAACTCCGTTCAGCAAGAGATCGCGCTCAAGATATGGACAAGGCTCTGGCTCTGACACGGACCACGATGTTCGTTCCACATCGCGTTCCAACCCGTCTTCTAAGGGGCGAGATTCGCAAGAGACGGCAAGCGCAGACGGACGAGTAAACGGCTCGGTCGAAACTTTACCTGATTCTGCGCCTTCAATACCATATTGGTCCGTCAAGCGGCATCTTACATGTGGAAATCCGACCCCAGATCCACCTTGGTATTCAAAACCAATTCCATGGCGCGGTTCCCCTCCAAGAAGAACAAGAACATCCCATGCAGCCCTCGTATTATGTCTCAACATAGATGTTGATCCTCCAGACATCATCAAAACTAATCCATGCGCTGTTCTAGAGTGCTGGATTGATCCCCACACAATGCCATCTCACAAGGCTCTTGAGCTCATTGGGACCAATTTAAACCATCAGTTTGAGGGACTCAGCGCCAAGGTCGCTTATAAACCCATCCTCGATCCTTCTCACGACGACTTAAAGCGCTTTTGTCAAACTTCACGTCGCCAGGCTAAAGATGACTGTGTTCTTTTTTATTACAATGGCCACGGTGTACCAAAACCCACTGCAAGTGGCGAGCTATGGTGTTTCAACCGCGACTATACACAGTATATCCCTGTATCTCTCCAAGATTTGCAGGGTTGGCTTGGGTCTCCATGCGTGTACATCTGGGATTGCTCTGCAGCCGGTCACCTGTTAAATAACTTCAACCTTTTTGCAGAACGGCGGGACCACGAAGTCAACATGATGCATGGCGGATATGCTGATGGCACGCAGCCTTTAATGAACTCCATTCAACTCGCTGCTTGTGCAGCTAATGAACAACTTCCGTCATGTCCAGAATTACCCGCGGACGTATTCACGTCTTGTCTCACCTCTCCAATTGACATTGCTCTAAGATACTATATCATGAACCACCAGCTTCCCTACAACGTCACAGTCGACATGGTTCTCCAGCTGCCGGGTGACCTTAAGGACCGACGTACACCTCTAGGAGAGCTCAATTGGATCTTCACCGCTATCACAGACACGATTGCGTGGACCACGTTTTCCCGCGAGACCTTTACTCGTTTATATAGATGCGACCTGTTAATCGCCTCACTTTTTAGGAACTTCCTTCTCGCAGAGCGCATAATGAAGGATCACCATTGCACTCCACACACCTACCCTTCTCTTCCCCCCACTAATACGCACCACTTGTGGGCAACTTGGGATCTTGCCATAGATACATGCCTTCGACAGTTACCTAATATTGTATCATCGAAGGCGAATCTCGTTACTGCTGGGGCACCCTCTCCAACCTCTTTCAGCTCGAGGTCCGCACGAGGTGGCGGCGGCCGTCGAGAGGTGGATTATCCACCAACATCTCAGCAGGGCGATAAGCCCTATGTTCGCAACCAATTCTTCGCTGATCAACTGACAGCTTTCGAGGTCTGGATATCGCGTGGTGGTTCGGCATTGACCAAGAAAGGCCCTATGTCCTTACCGACCTCCGGAGACAGACCTGCGAACCCGGAGTCTCCCAGTCAACAAACTGCAGAGCCCCATCTTGTACCACGGAAACCTCCAGATCAACTGCCCATTGTTCTTCAAGTTCTTCTTTCCCAACCCCATCGTTTGCGAGCCCTTATTCTTTTATCCCAATTTGTCGATCTTGGCCCTTGGGCGGTTCATCTTGTCCTGACAATCGGTATATTTCCATACATATCCAAGCTTCTGCAGGCCCCGAGTATTGATCTTCGTCCGGTTCTAATTCGCGCTGCAGCTTTGTATGCATTAGGAACCTTCATGGGTGCTAGCGGCTCCCAGTCGCCGAACAAACCAGGCGGAGGGGGATCTGGGACAATGTATCAGCTGGAGGAGTGGGTTCACTTCAAAATGGAGGTTGCTGTGGCTACTGGAGCTACTCTTGCCATAAAGGATGATGCAAGCCCAATGTGCAGAAAGGAGCTTCTGGTCGTCATTAGCTGTCTAGTAAAAGAGTGGCGAGGGTATTTCGTCGTTTGCGCCTGGTTGTACTGGGAGGAGGACCGCAAGTGGAGGGCAAACCTCAGTGGCGCGCATTACCCTCACTTGCAAGATGAAGATATAACCAACCAAGCGATTTCTGAGTGGCTGGATAGCTTTGGAGACGATGACATGCTGAGAGAGGATAACCGCGTCTTGTTGTCATCTTTCTTCACGATCTTTGTCGTACTCCTAGACCTGTCCGTCGATGCATATAAGGAAGTTGCCACAAATTCACAAACTATCGTGGACTACATCATGGCGCTGCTTTTGGAATCCCCCTTCACACGGCTCGAGTCTACTTCACTGAACTCGCCCCCAACTGCACCTCTAGATCGAAGGGGTTCACCTCAGATGAGAACTCGTGTTACGTCTCTGCAGAGTTCTTCACCCATTCCCCCGCCTACCCCCGCTCGTCCAACGATAACACGGAGTGAGACTACGAACACCATTTCGAATGGAGTTGGTAGCACACTTCGACGAACGTCTTCCTTAGCCAATGTGTTCAAAAACCTTGCTAACGGTATCAATTTCCCATCACAAGAAGACGGCCGTGCTTCTCCTGTTCATAGTCATTTCACTGGGCAGCCAAGACCTGACCATGCTGACTTCTCGAGGCCGCCCTCGCCCAACCTCAGCTTTGCGCAATACGCTTCCCCATATTCGCGTCCACCGACTCCCCAAGGCGCGTCGTCGTCTCGGCGGCCACCCTCACCGAAGTTTGACAGTCAGGAGCCCTTGGAGGCTCATCCACCCATGAATTTCCACCCCTTTGACGTTATGGAGGCTTTAATGGAGGAAGATATGGAGCGTTTGCGATCCCGCAGACGTGCAGCCCATCATAAATCACGCCGACACCATCAAAATTACCACGGATCAATACCAAGTCCGAATGGCAGCACGTTCTCGGTTGACTCAAATGGAAGTAGCGTGATTCTCGGCCTAGGAACAGGTGCAGGCATCCGTGATGCCTTGCCGCTGAAAAGCACATACTATGATTGGTGTTGTGAATATTTCAAAGAGCCACAAATGAGAGTGAGTTTTTGCTTGTCGATCAGGTACGGAACCTACCGTTTCTGACATTTCTACAGCAAGCAGAGCCCGACGAGCCTGGTAGTGTCCAATACAATCATCAAGTATGGAGGCAGCAGAGAAACGAGCAAATAATCAACGAAACTCAACGACAAGCTGCCCTGGCCAGTGCGTTTGAATGACTCCCCAGAGTTGCTCTTTTTTTGAGTTGACAAACCTCTGTTTAGGTGAATGTCGCTGGGATAGGCCAGTGGTAACGCTTCATGGAGCCAGCCATCCCCTGACCATGGCATTCCATTCGTATGATAAACATCTGGTGGTCGCCAACGAAACGGATATGATAACGTTTGTCTGCTATTTTATCGATTCTTTCAAAGTGGCTCAATCTTGAACAGTGTGTGGGACTGGTCACAAAGAAAACGACTGAACTACTTCTGCAATGGAAACCCCAAGGGCACTAGTATCACCTCCCTTCTTATCATCAACGAAGACGTCGGAGGCATTATTGTCACTGCGTCTGGTAGGCGTCAACATGAACCCCCTCCTCCTTCCACTGATTTTTCCTCGATTAGCGGAAGGCGTCGTTCGACTTTATCGCAAGTATGAAAATTCTATTCACGCACAGGATTCCGTGCAATTGGTCAGCGCCTTCCGAGGCCTCAACGAAGTTATTCAAATGACCCAAGGAAGTGGTCTCCTTTTGGATTGGAAGCAATCGACAGGCAATCTGTTGGTTGGTGGCGACTCTCGCGTCATCAAGGTTTGGGACGCGCAGACAGAAACTCAGGGCCTGGTAAGTTGATTACTGCTTATGAAATCTGTTTGACTTCAACAAGATTGTAGGATTTGGACACTAGCTCGGAGAGTCCAGTGACCTCGATTGCGTCTGACAGTATGTCTGGACAGATGTTCATCGCTAGTTTCGCGGATGGTGTAGTGAGGATATTTGACCGGCGCATGGAGGACGATGATGCCATCGTTAGAACCTACTCAGAACATACATCATGGGTGCAGAACGTCGGCTGGCACCCAACCACCAATTTCCAGTTTTTATCAGCAAGGTACTTGTGTACAAAAAAGAAATTACAGCGCTTGGCTAACTGTTATCTTTAGTGTCGATGGCCAGGTCAAGATATGGGACTTACGCGGATCAGACAACGCGATCGAAACCATAGACGCTTTACCAAATGGCCTTTCCGCATTCGGTGTACACTCGACGTCGGGTGTGTTTGCTGCGTGAGTCAATTCGTTAGCCCGTTCTGAAGCTCATCCTTACCTGTACAAGGACATCGGCAATCAACCCTACACATTGGAGAACCCAAAAGACGGTTGTCCACTCTTTATCGCTAAATGACACACTGTCGGAGTTTAGCGTGCCTACTGGACTTTCAACGTATCCTTCTCGAGCGCTGCCTTCTCCGTTTATACCCCGCTCGAGCTCTCTGGTGTTCCACCCAACTGAAGTATTGTATGGTATAGGTGAACCCGACGGAACTAGTAAGACTTTTACCTGCACTTGTGACCAACGTCTAACTTGTGTTCTAGTCCGAATAATGGGTTCAAAGCTATGACCGTGGATCTTGAATTGCTATCTTGTATACGCTTTCGAGTTAATATGGTCTGTTACTTTTCCTGACTGTTTGCGCTTACTCGTGGACAAGATAGCACCGCAGGCTATCAGTCCCTGTATGTAGATGGCGATAGGCCGCTTAGATATTTCCAGCATCTAACTGTTTAAATTTTACTCAGTCTTATATAATCAATCATAGGCGTTCGTTTATCAACCGAACTGAGCAAAGAGGCTGAAATTCTTTTCTACTTAGCTCAAGGTTACTACTAAGAAGATCGGTACCCGCATTCACCAATGGAAGTTTGTTAATCTGTGACTAGACGCCCGGCGTTGCTTCCATAGCCGGGATAAGCGAAGTACAGTAGATGTTCCGATTAGTAAGCGCAGCACATTTGTATTTTTATGTCCTTGCTGGGCTCTAAGGCTGTCTTCAGTCTGCCCACAAGAATAATAATGTCTACACGATTTCAGTCTACTTCTCCCGCACCTCGAGCTGCCAAAAGAACAAAATTTGATCACCTCACATCCGACGATTTCAAGAATGGCGTCTTTCTAGCGCCAATGGTTCGCTCTGGTGCTTGTGCGTTCATACTCTTCTTGATACCAAAATCGCTCTCACCGATCGCATTAAATTAGTGCCAACCAGGCTTTTTGCACTTAAACATGGGGCAACGATGGTCTGGGGTCCTGAGATTATCGATAAAGCAATTCTGCATGCAGAGCGAGTAGTGGATCGTCAGTGTCACTCACACTCATCGCAAAACTCCCGGAAATTTACTCTCAACTTTCATTCATGCAGCCGAAACCGGCGTAGTCTCTTATAATGGGAAATCCAGAGCCATATTCACCACTCACCCTCTAGAAAAGCCCTATCTTATATACCAAGTTGGCTCCGCTGATCCCGAACTTGCTGTACAGGCTGCAAAAACCGTGGTACAAGATATCTCTGGGATCGATCTCAATTGCGGCTGTCCCAAACCCTTTTCGACTCACGCAGGCATGGGGGCTGCTCTACTCACCAATGCTGACCTGCTTGTATCTATACTCACGGCGCTACGGAAAGAGATGCCGCCAGAGATCACGGTATCTGCGAAGATTCGATTACTCCCTTCCCAAGAGGATACGCTGAATCTGGTGGAACGGATTATCAATGCTGGCGTCAGCGCATTGACGGTACATTGCAGAACCAGAAACATGAGGAGCAGAGAACCTGCTTTGATCGAGCGGCTGAGGGGTATAGTTGACTTTGTTGAGAGCATGGGAAAGGGTGTCGCTGTCATTGAGAATGGAGACTGTGTCGGGTGGAATGATGCTCAGCGAGTTCGTGAGCTCACAGGTATTATTCAATTTGAAACTTGTTGGACTCCAAATAAGGTCATAATTAATGACGGTGCATAGGAGCACATTCCGTTATGGTCGCGCGGGCGGCCGAGAACAATCCTTCCTGTTTCTCACCTTCTCCTTTATATGATGTACACAAAACGTTCGTTCCGTCCTACCTTCGCCTGGTATGAATTTGGTTTCTTCCCCGTTATCTATGTTACTCAGCAGCTCTATCGTTTTCAGGCCAAATATCTTGACAACAATTGGAACCTTACAAAGTTTTGCGTCGGACAATTCAAAGGCCAGCATGTCAATTCAAAGAGAGCTGATTCTGTCGCCATGCACGAAACACTTAGCCAATCAAAAGATTTTTCCGACATGGACGATTTAGTTCTGGATTGGACAGGAAAGGAAGAGCTCGACGAGATCGAACGAACGATTGAACAGGACCCACCGCGCCTTCGTCGCCTGCTAGCCGATACTATGCAGCTCGCACCAGAACCAGAACTAACCACTCCGACTGGAACTCAGAATCCTGAGGCCCCTGATTTAGGAGCTCCATTGTTACCGAACCCTTACCGGACTATTATTCCTGCCATGGCTTCTGGACATGACGCACCTACACCAACACCCAGTGGATGATGATGCTCTGAGATGTATTTCCCACATAAGAATCTGTTTCTAGTGTACAGTCTGTATAGATCTCCTTTCACCCACTGCTTATGTCTCAGTGTCAATATCTACCAACTCCCTCCCCTCCTCCACCATTTCACCATTTTTGCACCCTACAGCCTTTACAACCCCTGATACATTTGCCCTGAGTACTGTCTCTGTCTTCATGCTTTCCAATACCACAACGGCTTGGCCCCCCTCGACACGATCACCAACTTTGACGCGCACCTCGACAACCAGGCTAGGCATAGGTGCCTTGAGAGCACCTTTGGTTGCGTTCAAAACGTCTCCTCCGAGTGATAAAAGCCATTTCGGAGATGGAATAAACAAGGTAGTTTGCTGGCTGCCATCGAATAGATGGATCCGCTCCATTGTGTTAGGGTTTACCGAGGCAGGAACACTTGGAGGTGGAGGCTGCGAGATAATAGTAGTGTCTACCAGTTCGTTGTTAATTGTAGTTGACAACGATGTTGGCGAGGAAAAGTGCGCAGGCACAGCGAGGAAGGTGGTGCTGACTCTGGAGGACTTTACTGTGACATCAAATCGATGGGGTACAGTCGACACTACATGAACTGTAGTGGGCTCTGTTGGCTGGTTGTTGGATTGTAAAGTGATGATTCGCTCATACTTGTCCCCGCCAAATCGGCGAGATGGTAACGACGTCCATGGTGACGCATTGTTGGACACATTATAGCTTGGGTGGTCACGCAGCGCCACAAAAAGAGCAGCCCGAGCAAACACTTCAGGCTTAGGTTCCTCCATGGCTGGGAAAAGTTCATCGAAGTGTTTCTAGACAAAAAGTTTAATTTCAACTGCAAGGAAAAGCATTGGTTTCTAACCGGAATAAAACCTGTCTCGAGTTCTGCATCAATGAATGACGCGTTGCCGGCCAACGTTCTGAGAAATTGAACATTGGTAGATACGCCAACGACATGATATTCATCAAGGGCCTTGCGAAGCATTCGCAGAGCTTCTGTTCGGTCCTTACCATGGACTACGACTTTGGCAATCATAGGATCATAGAATACCCCAATCTGAGCCCCTTGTCGGAAACCCTCTTCTATGCGTAGAGAAGGATTAATTATTGTTGATTCATGAGAATTAAGGGATGGCGTAAGGTCCGATAAGGAGGAGTCCGCCTGTTTGGTCGTTGCTGGAGGATGCTGTGGTGCGAAAATATGCGTGGGGGCGGGAGTTGATAGATAGGCAAGGGAACCAGAATCCGGAAGGAAGTTGTTTCTGGGATTCTCTGCATATATCCGGGCTTCAAAAGCGTGACCAACTAAAGGAATCGAAGCTTGCTCGA
This sequence comes from Rugosomyces carneus, assembly GCA_018221805.1. Lineage (NCBI taxonomy): Eukaryota > Fungi > Basidiomycota > Agaricomycetes > Agaricales > Tricholomataceae > Rugosomyces > Rugosomyces carneus. The sequence continues at coordinate 17,061 of JABCKM010000013.1, forward strand.
GTGGAAGAGGATTACCCGCAGCGACCTAAGAGAGGGTAATTGTAAGCACAGAGTGAATAACGATCCACTTTCCTGCAGTTGCCAGTCCACCAGATCCAATCCAGTCACCATCTCAGTCACTGGATGCTCAACCTGTAATCTAGTATTCCTAAATGTCTTGTCAGACAACCCACGTTTACAAATCCAAAACAGACACTTACATCTCCATGAAATAAAACTTCTGCGTGTCATTGTCAAAAATAAATTCAACTGTACCTGCCCCAACGTAGTTAACTGCCTTCGCTGCCGCTATAGCCTTGGCACTTAGATCAGCACGAAGCTCAGGCGAAAGCCCTGGAGCGGGTGCCTATACAAGAGGTAAGAGACACGTGTGTTGAAACCCTCACCGACTCACTTCTTCAATAATCTTTTGATTCCTCCTTTGCACTGAACAGTCGCGTTCCCAGAGGCTGACTGCGTTCCCGAGCGTGTCCGCAAACACCTGAACTTCTACGTGTCTCGGACGCTCGATATATTTTTCTATAAGCACTGTGTCGTTGCCGAAGGCTTTCAAGGACTCCCGTTGTGCTGATGAGAGTGCCTCTCTAAATGCGGCTTCTGAAGGTTGGGTCGCAATACGCATACCCTTTCCACCCCCGCCGTGAATAGCTTTGATCAAGACAGGGAACCCTGAGCAAAATCAGTCCCATTCCACAAGGTAACTAAGGTATGATGATCCACCTATTTCTTGGGCCTTCTGAAATAGATAACTAGGATCCTGGTTCTCCCCATGATAACCTGGTACACATGGCACACCAGCAGCTAATATAAATATTCGGGATGAGTGTATGTTGTAGACAGAGCTTGAGTTAGATACCTGACATAATATTTTTTGATTCACTGGAAACTACTAGGTAATTGAAGCTTACAATCATGGCAATCTACGCACCTTTTAGAGCCCATACTGACAATTGCACCAGCAGGAGGTCCGATGAACACAATACCTTCTCTCGCGAGCCTGTCCGCAAACGTGGCATTCTCACTAAGGAATCCGTATCTATCATTACGCGTCAGTTACAATAATATAGCTCATCAGATAGAAGCGCCGTTGTACCCTGGATGCACGGCCTGATAAATTCAACTTGAGTCAGTAATAATCAAGAGTGCTTGATACCTACCTGCGCCCCACTGCGATGGCAGACTTGTATTATGTTGTCAACAGATAGCTAATAAAATTATAGGCCACTATCCAAATGAGATAAGAGGAACACTAACATAGCTTTGAGCAGATTGGGCAGGGCCGATGCAATACGCCTCGTCGGCCTGGATAACATTCAGCACATGTCATTAGTATGGCAAGTATAAGACTCGCCAGTTTTACATGCAAAGCATCCCTATCCGCCTCACTAAACACCGCCACGGTTCTAATTCCTAGCTTATTCGCAGTTCTGATAACCCGACAAGCAATCTCGCCTCTATACAATAAAGCATCATCTGCACCTGTTCCAAAGAGAAAATATATCTTCGCAGCTACCTATTTGCAATAAGTATCTTATCAAAATGTGGCTTGCGTGACTTAGAGCTAGCTAATACTGCTTCAGGTGCGGTGTAGACAGAGGAAGTGTAGACTACTTACCGTTAGCGTGTGATGCATAACCTCTAGAGAGATCAATCCGCAAACTACCGGATGGAATAAAAGAATTTTGAGGACAAGTTCTTCTGCTTTGCGAAACGAGTCTCGCAGCCGGTAGGGCATCCCGAGAAACATTGTTAACACCTCTGTTCAGCCTCGTAAGTCGAACTGAGAGCCGCCCTGACACCGCACGTTTAGTTTGAAGCATATTGTATGCCTGGGCCTCCACAAGCAATACAGAGGACGCGCAGGAGTGGAATATAAAGTAGCTCGGAAGGAACTGACTATAGCTCCGAGAGTCCGAGTGCAATGAGATCCGGTCACCTGACTGATATGTACGAGCATGTGACACACGCGGCAGGGAATCAAAAATTCTCTAAAAATATCATCTGTACGGCAAAACATACATACCCCAAAAACAAAACAACTAAAAGCTTTATAGAGGGACCTGTACAACCACCTTTTCGCCACTGATTTTATTGTTCCTTAACAAGCTCATCCCTTGCTCTACTCTTTCTTTAAAGCTCCCTTGATCCATCAAGCGCACACGGTTGGGTTTGATAATACCATTCGCAAGTAACAACGGTACGATTTTAGGCATTAGGTTTTCCTTCAGGTATCCGTCCTTTGAAATCGTCGATCAGCGGGGTAATTGAATTTCACGAACCCTAGGCGAACTCACGACATCGAGATACTGGAAGGTTCGCACACCAACCAGCGTTACACTTTTAGCAAACCGTTCCTGATCGTCAAGATTGGCCATATTAAACTCGCTTTCGTGGTTGACTGTCAATTTGGACCCTTTCTTCGTTGGCAGCAGAACTGCCACTGTTCCTGTAAGGCTGATAATTTCAGCAATGAAGCCCAGCGTTGTCTCCGAAGCAATGCAATCAATAGCAAGGTTCACTAGACCATCGCCTCCGACTGCCTGAGCAACTTCAGTGGTGAGCTTCGGACTCTTATAGTCAAGTGTGTCTGTTGCACCAAGCGAGCGTAGCATAGCATGATTAGATTCAGAAGCTGTGACGAGGATTTTCTTATACCCTGCGGAGCTCAGGAGCTGCACCATGTATTGGCCCGAGGTAGAACCCGCTCCATATATCAAGATGGGGATGGATGCATTTGGCGGTGGTGTCGCGGCGGGGAACGAAGAAGGAATCGGCAGATGTAACTGGTTGAATAGTGTATAAAATGCAGTCACTAAGTTGTCCGGAATCGTGGCCGCTTCCGCAAGGGATATCGTATCTGGAATCTAAGCGATGTCAGATGCACACGCTGGGGGAAATTCGAGTAAAAAACGCATGCCTTGGAGCAGACCACACGTAACTGAACAGTATACTCTTGCATCCCTTTAGGTTTTGCAAAAGTAAAGGCAGCAATCTAACCAACAAGGCAATGAATGTGATACGGTTACACAAGACGACACCGATACCACTTACTCTATCGCCCACACTGAGATCGTTAATGCCGGAGCCAAGTTTTGCCACTGTCCCAGAGGCGTTAAAACCCACTATTGTCGGGTATCCTTCCACGTAGTAACCCAAGTCGGACATATAGGTATCAAAGGGAATCAATGAAGAGTATTCCACTTTCATTAGAAGTTCGCCAGCTTTAGGTTCTGTTGTGGGAACCTCAATGGTATCAATGACACCAAGTTTCGTAATAGCAACAGCTTTGTGAGTCGGCATACGAGATTTCTAGTAGAGTGAGAACTTGGGGAGTCTCAGACTCTCGACAGCTTATTTATACCCTACTCGAGCCACGATTTCGTCATTCCGTGAGTCAGCTGCAGGGAACCCCATGGTATTGGTGACAAAAGCCAGTTGATATTTGTAAGAGCCCGTGCACAAGCAGACGACCATAGCTGGTTAGATTTCCATTAGAGGGTGCCAATGCCATACAAAAACGGGATTTATGACATAGCTTTGATCGTAGCTCTCTACCAAGATGACGAGCGTGTAAAAGAAGCATTACAGGTGCATGCTCCTGGGGCCGTGGGCAAAAGAAACGCATAAGTGTAAGTATTAGAATAGTTATATGTGGGATACAACAAATACAGCTGCCGATCTTCTTACTAAGGGACCTGAACAACCACCTTTTCACCGCTAACTTTATTGTTCCTTAACAAGCTCATTCCTTGCTCTACTCGTTCTTTAAAGCTCCCTTGGTTCATCAAACGCACACGGCTAGGTTTTATGATACCACTTGCGAGTAACGAGGGTATGATTTTAGGCATCAGGTTTCCCTTCAGGTATGTATCCTTGAAGTATCATCAATCAGCACTAAGAATGAACTCCACAAGATCTGATCTACGTTGAGAAACTGGAGAGTTTGTACTCCAAGCAATGTGACAGTTTTAGCAAACGGCCCTTTATCAAGAATGGTCGTTCCAAACTCGCTGGCGTGGCTGACTGTCAACTTGGATCCCTTCTTTGTTGGCAGCAGAATCCCCACTGTCCCCGTGGGGCTGATAACTTCAGCGATGGAGGCCATTGTTGTCTCCGAAGCAATGCAATCAACGGCAAGAGCCACTAGACCATCAGCTCCAACTGCCTGAGCAATTTCGCTACTGAGCTTTGGACTCTTATAATCGAATGTGTCCGTTGCACCAAATGAACGTAGCATAGCATGATTAGATTCAGAAGCTGTGACGAGGATTTTCTTATACCCTGCGGAGCCTCGTTCTTTGAAGCTCCCTTGATTCATCAAGCGAATACGGCTGGGTTTAATAATACCGTCCGCGAGCAACGATGGTACAATTTTAGGCATCAGGTTTTCCTTCAAGTATGGATCCTTGAAGCCTTATTGGTCAGAGCGAATTTGTGAAATAAAACCTAGCTGACTTACCGCATCGAGATATCGTGCGGTTACGACGCCAATCAACGTTACAGTCTTAGCAAACGGCCCATTGTCCTCAGGGGTGGTCACTCTAAAATCGCTTGCGTTGCTGACTGTCATTTTGGACCCTTTCTTTGTTGGCAGCAGAATTCCAACTGTTCCTTTGGGGCTGATAACTTGAGCGATGAAGGCGAGTGTCGTCTCCGTAGCGATGCAATCAACAGCCAAATTTAATATATTCTCACCTCCAACTGCCTGAGCAACTTCACTCTTGAGTGTCGGACTCTTGTAGTCAACTGCGTCTGTTGCACCAAGGGAGCGCAACATAGCGTGGTTTGATGCGGAAGCTGTGACGATTATCTTCTTATATCCCGCAGAACTTAGGAGTTGCACCATGTACTGGCCAGCGTTGGAACCCGCTCCGTATACCAGGATAGGAGCAAATGCGTTTGGCGGTGGTACCGGGGCTGGGAATGAAGGAGGGATCGGAAGGTGCAACTGGCTGAATAGCGTATAAAACGCAGTCACCAGGTTGTCCGGGATTGCAGCTGCTTCCGCAAAAGATAGCGTATCTGGGATCTAGGACAATGTCAAGTCCATATGCTGGAGGAGATCTGGTGATCGATGCATACCTTGGAACAGACCACGCGCGGCTGAACAGTGTATTGCTGCATTCCTTTATTTGAACTATATTTGAAAGTAAAAGCAGCAACCTAACATATAAAACAATAAGGTAGGGGTGCAGTCCCAAAACTGATGATTACTTACCCTATCGCCCACGTTGAGGTCGTCGATGCCCGACCCGAGTTTCACCACAGTTCCAGAGGCACTTAAACCCAGTACAGTCGGGTATTGTTCCACAAAGAAACCCAAGTCAGACATGTAGGTGTCGAGCGGCATCAACGAGGAGTATTCCACTTTGATCAGAAGTTCGTCATCTCCGGGTTCTGAGGTGGGAATTTCGATTGTATCAACGACACCGAGCTGAGTAGTAGCAATTGCTTTGTAGGTAGACATTTCGAACTAGAGCTAAAACTTGAAAGATCTGATAGGTAGCATCCAGTTTCAGCTGCGTATTTATACCGTGTTCGGGTTGTGATTTCGTCAATATCATGAGTCAGCGCTTCAGCGCTTTCATGCATAGGGGACAAAGCCGGTTCATAAATATCTCGAGCGTTTTGGTAGGCGTGAGCTGGTTGGTTGGCGGTTACACGGTTGTATTTCCGGTAACATTATTGGTTTCCGGATGTGTTAGGTAATTGTCAATTGATCCGCGTTCTATGATTGTTGCAGCTGAGCTGTTGCATGCTTAAAGTACGAAATAAATTAGGTTCCGATGAAAGCGACAGTCCAAAATTATTAGAACAACTCAAATGGTAACCACACCGGCACAACTGACCCATTCTGGTCAATTTCCACCCACCTTTTACGATCGTTGTCAATGCTCCCCATATCATCTACAGTGCCAAAAGCTGCGTCCCATCCCAACCCTACAGCAGCCAGCTTACAGACGTTAGAGCTAGTGAACGAACCGTTGTTAAGTGATGCGATGTTGCTTCGAGAATTACATAGGCAGGCCCACCTTATTGTACATATCACAGCTTCTGGCAAAATCTCATCCTCATCTGTCCAAGAGCCGCTAAGCAAAGCAAAATCCACGATCATACCACGAGTCGCTCGGATTCTCGCGCTCGTCTCCCACTCGTTGAACTTCTCCTGAACATACTCTTCCGGGCTTGCTAAAGCGCGCAAAACCGGATCCGCACTGTCAAATAACGAATACGTAGTGTACCTTGATTCCGTAAGGTCCACAAATTCATGATATGCGGATATTGAATCGGATGCAATGAATACAGTCAGGTCGTCAAATGGCTTGTCATCACCCAGTCTGTTCCAGGACTGACTAATAGATCGGACAAATCTCTCCATCGGAACATATGATCCTCGGTAAAAAGACGGTGTTCGATCACCCCGCCGTAGGTGAACAC
>JABCKM010000013.1:28124-58463 GCA_018221805.1 Rugosomyces carneus
AAAATATCACTTTATCGTTCGTTTGCGTTTTGCCATTCGCACACCCGGGTCGAGATCCTTCCAGAGCTTGGGTCTTCGGCCGTGACCTCTTCAATTCATCCCGAGGCTCTGAGGCCCTTTGGTAAACCATTGATGAGTATCAACATTCGGTCACTCAACAATCTCTGATGTTTTCCACCGACGACATAAGTGCTTCGAGCCGAAGACGATCTATAGTATGCGCGAGCTTCGTCGCACTCCGACGCGTTTGTTCTGGAAAATCCACATTCATCTCGAGTTACCACTGCGTTGGCAACCATCACCGCCCCCCCTCAAGCGCATGACATTCCTTTATGGACAATTTCGGTATTATTCTTGTCCATATGACGTTCTCCGGGAATGTGTTCGAGGTAATGATCGGCGGCGGGGGCCCAGTACACTGTTCCACACGGCTGGGCCACAATCACACACCACATTCCTGGAACCTATAAATCCTATCTTTTATATCCTTCAAACGTTGATCATCTTATGGCACTCACCTGCCAGGACTGTATGCCGGTGGTTTGGATCCTTGTATTTATAGATCCGAAGCCATATATTGTATTGTAGTTTGGAGCACCGAGTACCTCCCTTCTTTTTCGTTGACTGATGACGAGGGTCTACTGCTGTGTAATTAGCACCGATATAATTTTGACCGACCCAAGACACAGGAAACCACTTTATAATCATCGGCGATGAAGTTAGGTTTTTAGGCCCCTTCCTTTGATTCTGAGTCTGCCCAGCGGGTAATTTTGTGAAAGACACCCACCTTGCGAAACGGGTCAGAATGCTCCTATTCAACTGTTTGACACATCCCCCTTGTATACCATAAAATCTGGTCGTTGTTGACCCTGGACATGATGCGTGCATCGCCAATTCTATCACTTTTATTTCTCTCCACCTCCGGAAGGTGGTCTTTTGCTCTAAATCTTATCTTTGCGCAAGCTCGTCCTGTGCCAGCCGCCGCGGCCCGCGACCTTGGGGGAGAAAACAAATCGCCTCCACCAGATACTGCACAGGAGGCAGTTTTGGCGTCCGCTATCATCATTTCTCTCTTACTCTTCGTACTCATATCCGGCTTTCTGCTTTCGTACTTCCTCTTCGGGTCAAAGATTCGCGGGTACCTTCTACCCAAACCAAGGCCATCCAAATCTGAGATCCAGAGTCAGCCTCCTCTATCAAGCCCTGTGCCTTCCTATGGGTTCGGTTTCGACGACCTGACAGAAGCTGAGATGGACGCCTTTTATGCAAAAGAAAGACAACAAGAGAACGGCCCAGAATCGCGTATAAGACAGCCCGACAGCCCACCCTATCTCACCCTCAGACATCAATCCGAATCCGAATCGCCTATTTCGCCTATGCAGATGGAGTGGGATCGTCAGATTATCTTTCAAAGTCCCGATATCATCGACCAATCTACTCTCACGTCTCGAAGAACACCCGTGAAGGTTTTCAAAGAAGAAACGTCGACTACGATAAGCTTGAAGACTCCCAATACAAAGGAATCGTCACTACCTCCAATTTCGAGTCACCATCTTTCACGATCTGATTCAAACCTCCAAGTAGATATACCGGTCCCGAGCTTGTCTGTCGAGCAGCACAGTGAACTGACCGAGTTACCGTTTTACCCTAGCGATAGATTAGAGTAACAGATCAGTGAAATTAGCCGAATTCGTTATTCGTTCCTGTGCTGAGTTTGGTTGGCGTGTGGGGGTCAGCCACTGTCCAAATATAGCGAGTCACGCTGAGGCCCATAAATGAGAGCTTAGGAGCTTTCACCGCAACACCCATTCAGACTGCCTTGCTTTCATTGCATTTTATTAGACCATACATCATCTGCTCTCGCGAACTAGCCATCACTTTCTTTTTTTCATTCCATTTGTTTCTGTCATCTCCGATTTACCCTTAGGAGATCTCCAGGTTCCGTGAAACGACGCGACTTGGAACAGTAGAACAACACACGATAGTTTCTACTGTGCGGTATGGTAAGCCTTTCTTTTCAGCTCTTCTTTGATCACCTTCGATCTGAAGCTTCGCTTTCATTGGTAGGACTCTCGCCATCAGGATCCCGAAGACTTCTATGTAAAACAAGACAGAATTGGTATGTAGTACCCAAGCTTGCGACATGTTCTCAGTCAACTTGTTACTTGTTAGGAAAGGGATCTTTTGGGGAGGTCTACAAAGGGTATGTTTACGTTACACAACTTCGATCGATTCAGGACGACTAACTACACCTATAGCTACGATAAACGTACTCAGAAGACGGTGGCCATCAAGATCATAGATCTGGAAAGCGCTGAGGATGAGATTGAGGATATTCAACAGGAGATACAGATCCTTTCGCAATTGGACTCTCCCTACGTCACAAAGTGGGTTCCGACACAAGAAGGCTCGTGTGCGGTTGAATATGACTAATGGCATTTCGTGGAAAGATATCATGGATCGTACCTCAAGGGATCCAACTTATGGATTGTCATGGAGTGCGTTGTATAACTGATTAATGCTGGCTACCCAGATCTTAAACACATCACCAGGTACTGCTCCGGCGGCTCATGCTCTGACTTGGTAGGTACAACTACCTCCTACCAGATACGGTCCAATGACAACTCATTCTACCTTAGATGAAGCCGGGGGTGTTCCGAGAAGAATATATTGCGATCATTGTGCGAGAGTTACTCCGCGGTCTCGAGTACCTTCATACGGAAGGCAAACTTCATCGTGATATTAAAGGTAAAATTTGTTTTCGTGATTGACTAGTGGATATTCAAACCCACTCAGCTGCAAACATACTACTCTCTGCGGGCGGTGAAGTCAAGTTAGCAGATTTTGGTGTCTCCGGTCAACTATCAGGTACATTGTCAGCAAAGAAGAACACCTTCGTTGGTACACCCTACTGGATGTCTCCCGAAGTTATAAAGCAAAGTGGATATGATCACAAAGCAGACATATGGAGTTTGGGTATAACTGCGATTGAGCTGGCGAGAGGCGAACCACCGTACGCGGAATTGCACCCCATGAAGGTTCGTTTCGCTTTATAGGTTCTCAGGGTGGGCTAATCCAGGGGGTCAACCACTCACTAACGATCGACGCATCAAGGTGTTGTTCCTCATCCCTAAAAACCCACCCCCGACATTAGATTCAAATTTCTCCAAGCCTTTCCGGGAGTTCGTCTCTTACTGTCTTCAACGAGATCCAAGAGATGTAGGTCGCGCATTTTTATAATTCCACGTTGTCTGTAGGGTAACATACGGATAAAGCGCCCTACAGCACGCGAGTTGTTGAAGCACAAGTTTGTTCGTCTGGCAAAGAAGACCAACTATTTGACTGAGCTCATTGAGCGGCACGAAAGATGGAAAGCAGAAGGCGGGGGGCGGCATGATGACGAGGAACAAGATGTAGTGACAGATCTGTAAGTAACTAATCTCGGTGTTTACGGCTTTTATAACCCGTCAACCCCTCCATCTATAGACCCGTCAACGGAGACCAGGAGGATTTGTGGGACTTCGGTACCGTTCGTCACGCTGGTCAGCCAACTACAATTGGGCGATCAAAGAATTCTGTTGTGTCTGGTTCCCGTCGTTCTTGGGAGAATGATCATGTTGGACGGTCAGATAGCTCTGTTTCCTCGTCAGCGCGTCGGGGACCAGGATCTGGACCTCCTTCGTTTTCTTCATCTGTGACAGCTAAAGGGGAACTCCCTCCCATACCACCACCTGGTTCTCAGAGATCCAGCAGTTACTCACAGTCGACAGTAAGACAGATGTCTCCCAATGTTTCACCCACAAGAAGTAGCCAACGCACGGTTCAGAGAGAGCCCTCTGAAGAGTACGATGATTATGAGGATCAATACATAGACTACCCCGAGAAACCCAGCGAATCGTTGGATAAGATGGAAGACTTACGTCTAGATGAAGAGGTACCAGATACCACGATGCTCGATACGGTGGTCTTACCAGCAATTGCTTCCGTTAGTGAACGAATAGACTCAAATGTCTCCTTGTACTCATGTCTACTTTTCTCTAGTTATTCCCTCGAGTATCGACTCAAGAAGCACGAGTGGCGTTAAGCGCACTCCAACGTGCGTTCACAGACGCTGAACGGATTATACCTGGGGTGACATTGGAGTTGGTCAACGAAATAGTGGAGTCTGTTGAACACGTCGAAGACGATCGGTGACGATGTCTATTGAAAATTTCAGGACACCATGTATCCTTCCCCACAGCAGACTTTTTGGTTCTTCTGTGTTGCCCATCTTGATTCATGATAATCTGGCTCAGATCTCCGTGTATCATATATCCACCACCCCTCGCTCCATTGCTTTCCACCATTTTATGTAAACCAGCCAGTAATCGTAGTGGGTGGCCTGCGCGTACGTTGACAGCAATATTATCCTAATCCAATCTTCACGTCTCAACCACTGTGGTCGTCCTCTTTTTCTTTGTAGTGCCCTTTTTCTTTGGGCGTGTCACTTTGATAGGATCTGGAGTACTAGTCCGGATGTTGCCATCGGGGTTTTCGTGTGAATGCAATGGTGTTGCTAATGTAGGTGTCATGTGTCGTGTTATCGGTGCAGAAGGTTGCATTGCGGTATTTACACCTTCAGGCATTTCACCCTCCCGGTCAATGTTAAATATGGTCGATGAGAAATCTTGAGTTGTGGTTTTGAGAACTGGTGTTTGGTTTGATGGACCTAATTATAATTAAACAAGTGAAGCGGTTACTTGATTCTAGATTGCGAGCTTACCAGGAAAAGAAGGCATTCCTTCAAGTCTAACTACAGGTATCAAGTCCAACTCATCATCAGGAGGTTTGGGTTGGTCAGTGAAAAGGTAATACGGGTCGTCTCGTAACTGTGCTTGCCGCTCTGCCTTGCGCTATCAGGATAATGTCTGTTAATAGATTATCTGTCAAGACATTGTGGAAAGAATTACCCTCTCGCGATCAGCAATCTGTTCGGGCGTCTCAGTTTCTCGCTCAACTGGTATCAACACATCGGTGTAAGCCAATTCGTCCTTCTGCCTCTTTGGTTCCTTGGCTCTTCTACCATCGACCTTCTCTTTCCCCTTTCCCTTCTTCGTTTTCTTTGCTTTTTGTTCGATGGGTTTTTCAGGCAGATCCGCTGGCGGTGGGACTATCCAGCTGTCAAGATCCAACCCTTCAGGTACGGGAACACTCGACTGGGCGTTTGGAGCAACAGGGTTTAACTCGTAAGTGGCAGAAAGAGGTTGAATGAGATACAAGCTTTTCGGAAAGTTGAGCTGTAAAGAGGTCGAGGAGTCTGATGGTGTTGAAAATCCGGGTACCCCTAAAGGCTTTGATTGATGCGTGTTCAGGTCCGCCTGTATAAAACGGAAAAGCTGTAGGGAATTCGCCGCCTAATAGAAATGAAAGGTAAGGTAAGGCAACTGTGGTAGTCACTAAGGACCTACTCGCTCCTGTATGTCTATGTGTGGGCTGGTGGCCAGCTCCGTGAGACGTGTTATAACCTGCACAACAGCATTCTTGACTTCTGATAAGTCATCATCTTCCCATTTCTGGGCTATATCAGCTGTCCACGATCCAAAGACTTTGGTGGCAGCTTGAATGTAAACTGCCACGATTTCAGGGGCGAGGTTCGAGACCCCTGGCTGGAGCAAATAGGGAAGAAGCTTCTGAGGCTCAGCTAACTCGCTGACAGATATTGAGTACAAGACGGCACAAACGCTGCTAGGGTCTTACTCTGAGTATTCGCCGCATATCCATGCTGCAGCCCAAAGAACTTCAGAGCAACTTCCTTCCTCATGGGCATTGCGCAAGATGGTGTCATCGATGATTAGCTGGTACATCAATCTGACGGTGTACCGTCGTACTGCTCGGACGCGGCCCACGACGTCTACAAGCTGATCGCGTATTTCAGGACCTACGTCAACACCCGCGATATGGGCAAGGTCAACGAGCACCGAGATGTACCATTCAAAATTGGTAACATTTTCGTATGTTGATTGGGAGCACATAGAAAGAATGCGTTGACAGAGAATAAGGCGGTATGCGGGGGATTGACTTGGTGAGGGATGGCGATTTTGACTGGAAGGTGATGCAGGAATTGTGTGCTGGGCGAGGGACTGTGCGGCTGATGGTAGCAGTGATGATGAGTTCTCTGGTACTAGACGAGAGAGAACTTGTTGCACGATAGACTGAAGATTGTCGCGATCAACCTATGTATTGACGTTCATTTTAAGATCCATCAAAATAAACGTGAAAAATATATACCATGGCAGTAATTAGATCGAGAGCTCTCATTCGGATGCTTATATCTTCATCGTTTACACTAGCGAAGATGGTGTCCTGATACTCAGCCACAAGATGCGGATGAGATGGGGCAATTTTTGTCATGGCTGACAACGCTATGTACTTGACTATAGTCTGTATGTTAGCTTCCTGCGCAAAACAAATTTATAAACCAACACACGGTTTTGATCAGCATCCTGAATAAATGATGCGAGCTTAGAAGCACATAAACGTGCTAAGGAGTCACCATTAGGCCCATGAAGCATTCCACCAATAATGCATGTATGAACGCATTCATACAGTAGAGATATCGCTTGCGTGCTCGATATAAGATCTGTTATTGGGGGCTGTAGCTTTTTAACCAGGCGAGGCTCATGCGGAGAGAGCGAACCAAACTTTACAAAGTCAGATGGGAAGAACATTGGAGGTTTCCCCTCACCAGCTTTATTATTTTAATCAGCATCCAGTTGTTTGACGAGCTGGTGAGAAGATGGAATAGTTGAGGTGCTAGCGATAAATATTCCCTGGGGTTATGCCGTGCGAGTTCGCACAGTACATTAACAGTAGCTGCAACGACGCCTATAGTTAAAATGGTTGATAAGCGTATAGGTAGTAGCTAGCAACAATAGCAACATACCAGGATCTGAGTCCTCTAACTTCTCTTCTAGTCGAGCTTGCGCATTTTGCGACGTTTCCGGGTATTTGACAATAGTGTTGTATAACGCAAGTATGGCTCTTTTTCGGATGTGAGGTCGTGAGTGATTCAACATCGCAATCAGCTCTCGCGACAAGTCTCTTCCAAGATCTGGGGTAACAATTTCGGCAAACCCATTCAGTGTTACAGCAACATCTCCAGGGTTAGACCCCAGATCCTAAAGACACCAGTGAGCTCAAGTGAAATGTCACTGTTGTGTCCCGCTCACTTTCTTCAGGAGGTTGGTAGTCAGCATCAGAACGTCTGTATCCTGGTTGAAGGACTGCGATGCCGCGAGATATCCAACGCTCTTAAGGTGGAAACGTGAGGAGGACATCACCTCTACGACGTGAAAAGATGCCCATCCCATATCGTATCCCAACATGTCGAGCTAAGAACATTGTTCATATAAAACCTTAAGACTAATATCGAAGACTCACATATGTGAGCTTAAGAACAGCACCTGCTTTGAGTTCCATATCGTCGCCCTTAATTTCGTTCCTTATTTCATCTACGGCCTTGGATATAAACTTGGCCTCATCTTTTTTATTTGCGCGAAGACCGCGGATGAGGTCTTGGAGGGTCCGCTCCCACATCACTAGGAACTTTGCTTTTGAGGTTGTCCCGCAAATCAGACCAAAAACAGGTGAGGTAATTGGCTAGAGCATCCTAAGTCGCAGCGCAGCACGTGTACGGCAATGCGGCATACCACGTGCCTCTACATCGTTCCCTTTTGCGAGCAGTTTGCTTCGTCTAGCTGTATTCTCACAAATTATGGCCAAAACCCGTCAACGAATACAGCCATGAGACCTAATCAATCTTCTTCTTAGTTAGGTAGGTCGGCGAGTAACATGAGTTTGGAAGTTCGACGCACTTTCGAAGTTTCTGAAAAAAGATCTTGATGCCTGTCAATGACAGTAGATTAAGATTTATTGTACGAAGACCCACACGTCTGGCTTTTTAGTAAACTACTAACTCGATGCGCAAAAATGTTCAGCTTGCTCGCGCGCCGCCACGATGCAGCTAACTACAAATTTTCCATGCCTACAGCTGGTGGTTTAACCGTATCTCTCACCGCTTTGGCAATCGGCTATTTAACCAGCTGACGAGAACACCATGGGTCCAAATGCAATGATGATGAGGCCGGCTACAACGCCAATAACTTGCTCTCATCCTGAACCGATTGATGATCCGAACTGACATTATCAGCGAGCTGCTCAGAACAGCCAAGGCTGTGTCGCATATGGCCCACCTTGATATTTGTGACACTCCGTGCTGGCCATCCCTTACCTGATATCAATCGTGCCCGCGTACCCCAGGAAAAGCTGCAGTGGCTATTGGCGGAAATCCTTATCAGGCATGGCTCTGGCATAGCGTGGCTTTGCGTTGGTGACGGCAGCTGTTATTATTGCTGCAGTATGTACAAGAGCGTAAGGCGCTTGTTTGTTTTGAGTGAAGACATATCACCTTAGTATGTTGTGGAGATTGATGCATCATTTTCAAAAGACGGCGTGAAGTTGATCGACAGTATGAATTGCAGACGGGGCGAATACTCGGCTTTGGGCGGCGTCAAACAAACCACAGATTTGGGTTATTGGCGTGGTCTTTTGCCCTACACTGCAGCACGAAACGTAGAATTTCAAGATGCATATCGCATCAAAGCGGCTAAGCTCCCCTACAGAGGAGGCTCATTGTTAGGCGAGAAAATCATTATCAAGCTGTAAGTATATATTTATGCCTTCTGTGCCTAAAAACAGGATAGTCATCTGCTTGACAACTGATATTGCAGGTAGAGATCAATCATCCAGAAGTTTTGGAATGGACACGTGCCGAGACGAGTAAACGACGCAGACAAAAAAGCCCGACCTGCCAGGCCCCTCATAAAGCGCCAGGGGACCCAAAGGATGGATCGTAAAAGCCCTTTCCATCTTTCCTCACCAACTCCTCGGCGTATTGAAGATACCGTTTAAGAATATGGTCGGAATATCAACCAATGGCGTGAATGGTGCAAATGGGCACATAAACGGCAGCGGACGTTCACCAGCATACCCGCTACCAACCTTCGCCATTGATGAGGCCCGACCTATGAAGGTCGTCGCGATCGGCGCTGGGTATAGTGGTACGTCCCGATTTCGTTGACGTTCTGAACGTTACAAATACCGCTTCTTTGGACACTTAAACTCGTTTCGTACGCTTCCAGGTATCACAGCTGGAATTAGGTAGGTTTGGTTTTTCGTTAACCTGAGAAACGGGAAGCCGACGGAACAGAGAAGAGCTAATTCTAGTCTGCTTGCATTATAGGTTCCGCCAGCGCGTGAAGAATCTCGATATCACTGTGTACGAATCGAATGCGGGTGTTGGTGGGGTGTGGTGCGTGAATAGATACCCCGGCCTGGCATGCGATATTCCTTCCCATGCAGTAGGTTCTACGATTGACTTCAGAAAATCTTGCTTAACTCAATATTGTAGTACCAACTCACCTTTGAAAACAATCCCAACTGGTCCTCATTCTACGCGCCTGGCCCAGAAATCCGGGCCTACCTTAACCACGTCGTGGATAAATACAAACTCCGCCCATTCATCAAGACACGCCACCGCGTCACGGCTGCAGAATACGACGAGAAGACAGGCAAATGGCACCTGTTAGTGCGCCGCCCGCGGGCGGGGTCCGAAACTGAGAAGGGCGAGCATGTCGCTTGGGACTGGGAAACTGATTATGAGGAGTTTGAAGATACAGCAGATGTGGTCTTGGCAGGTGTGGGTGGGTTGAGCAAATGGAAATGGCCGGATGTGGAAGGAATCGAGACATTCCAAGGAAGACTCATGCATAGCGCGCAATGGGATGTTAGTGAGGGTGGATGGCAAGAGACGGTAAAAGATTGGGGAGACAAGCGCGTCGGGGTTATTGGTGTTGTGAGTGATATCGACAATCTCGCGCACGTATCTAACGGTTCTCTCTCAGGGTTCATCAGCGATTCAGATAGTACCTGCAATCCAGCCTCGTGTCAAGCATGTGTCAAACTATGTTCGCGGAAAAACCTGGCTCGCTGCACCCTTCCTAGCAGACAGTTTGGCTAATTTGGCAGGAGAACGAGTCAGCAATTGTGAGTGGGATAATTCTTTGAGGCCTGGGTACGTGCCTGATACGTGCGTCAGACACCTTCACCGAAAATGACAAGAAAAAGTTCCAAGATCCCGAATATTACAAGGAATTCCGTTGGCGGTTGGAGAACGATCTAAACGTTGGCTTCGTCTTAAGTTTTGCGATCGTCTTGACTGAAATGACATTCCAAGGGTGTATGTCCAGCTGTTATCCGGGGAACCCCAATGCAGCAAGGGGCTAGCGCACTTTTTAAGGAAGACATGTTGAAGAAGCTCGCCAAGAAACCATGGATCGCAGATCATCGTAAGACTGAGTTTTCGCCTTGTCTCGGCGAAGACAAACGCTAACAGATGATGCTGCATAGTGATTCCTGAATTTTCGCCTTGTTGCCGTCGCCTAACACCTGGTCCTGGATACTTGGAGGCATTATGTGAAGATAATGTCAGATATCTATCTGGTAGATCGATAAATCGAGTGACTGATGCACTTTGAAACCAGGTTGACTTTATCCCAAGCCACATCAAACGGATAACGCCCACAGGCATCGAGACTGTCGATGGCAAGCACGAAGAACTTGACGTCGTCATCTGTGCAACTGGGTTCGACACGTCTTTCCGTTACAACTTCCCTGTTCTGGGCCGCGATAGAGTCGACTTGTCCAAGAAGTTCCAACCATACCCCCGAACATATCTTTCAGTTGCGGTCGACGGCTTCCCGAACTGGTTCCATTGCCTTGGTCCAAACGCTGCTGTTGGCGCTGGATCTTTGTTGATCATTATTGAACGACAAGTCGATTATATTGTGGAGGCGACGTTAAAGTTGCAACGGGAGAGGCTGAAGAGCATTGAGGTCAAGTCGGAAGCTGTAGATGATTATGATGCTTACCTGGAGAGCTATTTCCCAAAGGTAGAGGAAATTTGCACTTGTTTTGGAGTGTGATTCTGAAGATGGGATGGGATATTGCAGACCGTGTTTAGTGAACAGTGTCACTCGTGGTATAAGGGAGGTAAAGAAGAGGGGAAGATAACCGCCCTTTGGCCTGGTGAGTACTGCAGGTGCTGACATATTTCCGTGAGCCCTTACGTTATTGTTAGGTTCTCCATTGCATGCTGCACGAGCCCTGAAACACCCTCGATGGGAGGATTACAACTATGAGCGTCTCGACGCGACGAAGAACCGCCTGTATTGGTTGGGAGATGGCGAGACTGTTGCCGATAAGGATCCCAAAGCGGACAGTATGTGTTGTCTTAACTTTCGAGCTTGAACGATACTGAATTCTTTCACAGAGGCTTGGTACTTGAGGGAGATTGATTATCCTGAAGGTAAGTGTAAAAAGAATAAATACGTACTCTGTCTCTTATAATTTGCCCTTAGTGCCCGCCGAGTAATTGAGTAGCACAGTAGTTCAGAAATGCTTGTATATTGTAGAGAATGAACAAGGACCGCTATCAACGGAAACAATAAAATACAGATGCCTCGTGGCTATTATATTTGGCAGGCCCATCACGATCTCTTGGCTTGGCTTGTATATCTCACCCCGTCGTCGGAATTATTGCTCTCCAGCTCTAGGTTTTCATTTCTGCTGCGAGAAGGGGGGCAAGAAGCTAAGAAGCATAGCTGATATACACGTTTGGGCACGAATATGGCACCAGGATTCCTCTCCAAGCTCGTCAACAAGGCCACAGCCCCTACTCATACGCGCGATCGCTCCGACCGTTCAATTGGAGACTCGCCACGCTCAAGCACTTCAAAATCACGCAGCAGGGCTGCATCTGCATCTCCAGTGCCTCCCGTTCCGCCATTGCCCAGGTCACCGTCTCCCTATCTCCCTTCAGACAAACCAAAGGAGCTTGATGTTGACGACGACGAGCCCATCGTGCCGAAAATTGTTCAAACTAACGCTCAAGGAGGTGAAGCATCAAGTGTGGACACGGACAGCACCTTCCCTAGTGTGACTGTTGTGCCTCCATCTCCCATGGCCAACAATCACGAACTGACGCCCTCGACCTCTGCATCTAGCATTGGGAGCAAGTCGGCAAATCATCGGACTGATGATGCTGCCGAAAATGTCAACCATAATAACAATTCGATCAATGGCCGTCGTACGACTGTTGAGCCAGAGTTAAATACTTCCGTCGACGTCGACATGGCTGAAGCTGATACTTCAACCCCAACGACTCCTCGTCCACGCACGCCTTCCAAAGTCAAGCAGCTCCTCAACGGTTTTAACAATGACCACGCGACTACTGAAACACGTCAAACGCCCCCAACGTCCTCAAAGACACTCGAACCAGCCCATTCAATTCAAAAGCAACCATCTAGCCGCTCTCTAAACCGACCTCCTCCTGTCGATGTTGGTCATGCACGCGCAGCAACTGAGCCAGCGACTAAAACGGATTCTAGAGATGGACAAACTGCGGTTTATCACAATCCCATCAGCCCTGTGGTTGAATCACCTGAATCTCTCAAGACAGAATTCCCCGCCCCATCTCAGAATAATAGTAGTCCCCCACAGGGGACGATCTCTTCGTCGCCACCGGGTTCGACGTTCGTAATGTCCCCCAGACGCGAAACCGACGTTGCCTCCATCATGTCGACCAATACCATGGGCAAAGAAAAGAAAAGACCTTGGCGCCGACAAACAGCTGCTTCACGTAAACCTACTGGTCTAGCGAGTGCTATCGCAGCGTCCAGCCTCGCTATGGCGAACCACAGTCTCACGCCAGTTCAACAAGCTCAGCTGTCTGCAGTAGCCAATGCACAATCGCCGCAGACCGCTCGCAAGTTCTCTGGCTCTTCCAATAATGCTCCCTACATCTCGCCAAATCCTAGCACGTCCTCCCGTCATATCAAAAGCAAATCCACGGAGCTCTCACCTAAATCCTCGAGGTCTGGACGCTCAGCGCGTTCCCCGCGCCATGGTCACACGAAGTCAATCAACAGCGACAATGGCTCTGAACTTTTTCCTGCCGATGGTGCGGTGGAGTATTATTCCGGCTTGGAAGATAGCGACGACGACGACGACTCTTCGGAGAACGATAGCTTGCAAGGTTTGAACCTCGAAGACGATGACATCCCTGTCACGGGCTTTGCGGTTGCAAGCAATAAACGGAATGCAGACTTTCATGAGCTATTCCCTAATATACCTGAGGGTGACTATCTGATTGACGGTAGGTAAGGTTTTCTTTTTGCCATATATTGGTGTTGACCACTGTATCTACAGACTATGGATGTGCTTTGCAACGAGAGATACTA
This sequence comes from Rugosomyces carneus, assembly GCA_018221805.1. Taxonomy (NCBI): domain Eukaryota; kingdom Fungi; phylum Basidiomycota; class Agaricomycetes; order Agaricales; family Tricholomataceae; genus Rugosomyces; species Rugosomyces carneus. Next base: position 41,462 of record JABCKM010000013.1, read on the forward strand.
ATACAAGGCCGATTATATATTTCCGAAAACCATATCTGCTTCCATGCGAATATTTTTGGATGGATTACTGATGTTCGGTTTCCTCGCATACTGCATTGTATGTTATATACTAACCTCGTCTATTCCGTAGCTCTCTATTCCGGTTCACGAGGTTGTGAATCTTGAAAAGAAAATGACTGCATTTGTAATCCCGAATGCGATTCAAATCACAACGCGACAAGCCAAATACTCGTTCGCCTCCTTCCTCTCGCGGGACACGACCTATGATGTCATTTACAATATTTGGAGACTTGAACGTCCTGACGACGCGAGTACATCGAGTGTCGGTCGCGGATCTCTTGATGTCGGAACGGGACAAGCAATAGCGGCTGGCGTCAATGGAAATGAAGCCCCTGTGGTGACGAGGAAGGCAACGATGTGTGCCTGTGGCAAGGAGGGTAAGCATCTAGCGGAGACGGCTTTGGATGCGATAGTACCGGGTACGCCGGAGAGGATACAGAATTTGATTTTTGCCAGCGGATTCATAAAGGAGTTCATGGCGGTCAATCAGAAGCTCATGGGTATACTTCATGTTTACTCGTCGCTGTGTTAGATGCTTATAGTGTGATATAGACATCCAAATCTCTGATTGGGCGCCGACGAGTCCAGGCTCGAAACTGCTCGCGCGCAACATGTCCTACATCAAACCATTGAACGGGAGTCTAGGACCCAAGCAGACCAAGTGTGAGATCCGTGATGAGCAACTATGTGCTGAATTTGATGACTATGCATCGACAATGACGACGACACGGACGCCTGATGTGCCTAGTGGCGGCGTGTTTGCAGTGAAGACGCGTGTTTGTATTATGTGGGCGAGTGCCGTATCAACGCGGATTATTGTGACAACGGAAGTGGAGTGGACTGGTCGTAGTTTCATCAAGGGTATGCTGCAGAATTTAACCCGGGCTCCTTATGTTATTCATTCTTGATCAGGTATCATTGAACGCTCCGCCATTGACGGGCAAAAGGTGTATCATGGCGATCTAGAGAAGGCTATGCGAGCCTACATCCAAGACCACCAATCCGAATTCATTCCTGAAGGTGTCGATCCTACCGCCCTGTCTCAAGAGGTCACAAAGGAAGTAGAAGCAGCCTCCATCCCATTGGAAAAGCCTCCAGAGCTCACGGAGGAGGAAGAACGCAAGAAGCGTGAACATGAGCGGAACCGGCGCGGTTTGCAATGGGCCTGGGAGACCCTTGAGGGTACATACGAAGTCGCGCGACGAAGCACGATCGGTGCGCTTGAGCTCGTGCAAGACGCATGGGAGCAATCAACGGCGACGGCGATACTGTATTTCGTCATCGTCATCCTCGTATTCAGCAATCTCTGGACGCTGACAAGGTACGGCCGGCGTGATGACACCACGGCGGTTCGGAATGGGTTGTTGAGGAGGGATGAGGAAAGGGAGAGGTGGGTGCAGGGTGTGGTCACGGCGTTGAGGGATGAGCTGAGTGCCGCGAAGGCAAATCATCAAGCGGTACCTTTGGGGATGCCACTTGGCGCGGGGAATTGGCGGGAGGAGGTGGCACAGCTCCTTAGAACGTTGGATGCTGTTGACGAAAGAGTGCAGACTTTGAGAATTATGCTCAAGTCGACGGAACGTTTGGATTCGATGGACTAGTGTTTTATTGACCTTAGGTTCATTCCTTTGCCATTCCTTGATTTTCTTATTTTCCTTTACTTGCTTTACCCTCCTTCTAGATGCCTTCAGGTCGCTAACGATATTACTCTACGTTACCTTACGAACTCTAGGTCATGATTCTATCCTCCTGACATACACGCGATGCTATGTGCGACCTTGGTTAAATGAATTAGCATCACTCTCACAACCATCGGTGGTTCAAAGAAACGCGTTTTGAACCGTGAAGTGAGCATGTCGCGTGCGTTTAAACCCAAAGCGCGTGCTATACCACGAGATGACTCGTTCAAGGATGTAAAAAAGGCTGCGGAGGAGGCGCAGCAGACTAAGCAGCAGCAAGCACGAGATGAAGGTGTACTGCTTGTGGAGGCAACACCTACGAAACCGAAACCTCTACCAAGTAGGTCTCGATCCTCGGCTATGGTTTCGGCAGACGGGATTACGGGTAGCTTGATCCGTTCGCGCTCGCATGTCGAGAACTTTTCGATTCGACCTCTCCAACCATCGTCATTGTTAGGCCATGTTATGAGACGGACGAAAGGAGATGAGGGGGATGACGATGATGAATGGCATCTAGCGAGTTCTGCTTCTCCGGATATTTTGTTGTTGGGATCTGAAAGTCATGTTATTGACGATACCGGGGGGGATGATGATGGATTTTTTGCGTCCCCTACTCCTGTGAAGCGGACACGCAAGCGTTGACTTGGTTCCTATCCTTTTCGAGTGATGTAGCCAAGTATTACTTAAAGAGCCCCCTTAATCCCATTCCTTTGTGGCGTAAGAATACGAGTTATTGATTGCGAAAAACCCTATACAACATTCCTCTGCAAGCTTGTAGAACCAAGCGTAGATTTGTCGATAAAATAAAATAGGTAATGTGCACGATTATAGAAGGTCCCTTGGTCTAACGAAGACTCATCTAAGGTTGTGAAGTGTGGAAATTATAAAAACATGTGTGTGGGGGGTATTTGAAATGCACCGTCTGTCATAAAAGAAATCATGAGCAAGTTTAATTTAAAAAGTACTTTCGGTTGTCCGACGTGGTTGATGTGATCATGATTTTTGTCCCATCCCACACAGCGTCAGCGCTGCATTTAACATGTCGTCGTCTTCCATCTCAAAAAGCTGGACAGGAATACTCTCTACAGGTTCTCTCCATCTGATGTCTCTGGCTGGAATTGTGGCTGGTGGCGTGACCGCTTCAGGCAGTTCATCATCGCTTAGGTCTTGCTTTCCTCTTTCTTTCCTTTCTCCTATCTCACGTTTGGGTTTTCTGACTCGACGGGCTCTTGGGATGTTAGACGTTGTGACTGTGTGTTTTTCAGACAGTCTGGCAGCAGCACAAGCCCATTCTAGGGTGCGTTTTGACTTGCCAAACTGTACGAACTCCCGCGAGGGCGGGCTAGGTGGTGGTCCAATGGGAGACGAGAGCATATTGTCCCAGATCGCTGTATTTGGGTCGCGTTGCCGAACGGGAGTACGTGGTACGGCCATAGGAAGCTCTGATCGCGACGCGACGCGGTCCAGTGATGGACGTGATGAGCGGTTCGAAGACGACGATGAAAAAGAACTTCTGCTATTGTTTGCAGTGCCGTTGTTGAGCGCGACTTTGCGTTCCGTTTGTCTTTTGTTTTGAAACCATATCGTTACGGATTTTGTTTCCCTATGAATATCGAGATCAGTATAAAGGCAACTGCTCAAGAGGTGCAAGATACAAACATCCCCCCAAGTCTGGCAGCCATGTCACGTTGTTCACGAGACGGGTGAGAAGTTTGGTGAAACAGGTTTTCGAGTATAACGAGCTGGCTACTTGTAAATCGTTTGCGCGTGCGCCTGGACTCGACAATGGTAACGCTAGAATTATCCCCCACATCCTCAGAAGATGCTACGCTAGTGGCAGAAGATGTTCTTGACAACGAGAAAGCCGACATGATTATCGAGAGAGACAAGCGGAACCTAGTGATAGCTTGTTATTTATTCATTTCAACCGTTGACAACCAAACTTTGAACGCGCAGTTGACGCGTTGGATATCACGTGCAGCCGTGCTCGTGCTTTACCGTGACCTCCCCCTGCAGGGTCGTATGCGCCCATTGAGGCAGACAGCGTTGGCGCGAGTGGGCTACATCCAACACAACGATTTGGGCATAGAAACACTTCCTTTTTATTCAACCCAGATCGGAACGCGGAGGGCCGGAGACAAAATCACACCAACCGGGAGTAAGTACCTTTTCTGGCATCTAGACATACAGGTGACATAGACTTCAATACAGGATAACAAATGAGAGGAAAGCTCCGAATGTTTTGTCCCAAAGATAGTCCCGTAAGTGCTTATAGCCCAGGGCTGGCCAGAACTTACCTAACAGGAGAATCCAGCATAAGTTCTGCTGCGCCTCTCGGGCCGTCAGCTTCGTCAACTTCCATCATGCTCCAGGGTACACGTCAATCATCTCCGCTCATTCGTTTATGATCAGCCAGCCCATCTCTCGAGTCCTGGGAAACTACACAAGTAATAAATCTATGGCCTCAACGACCATCAGTTCTAGCAGTATCACTCGTGTCGATCCTCAATAGCATCACATCTGCGGGTCATAAATGTTGGAGCGACATCAAGTGAAGTTGATTCAGTCTGTCTTGATGGAAGGAAATCACAAGAATCACAAGACAACGTTGCTATCTTCACTTTTCAGGCCACGAATATTGTCGATCATGAAACACAACTGTCCCCGCTGACCCCTTGCGCTTCAATAGTCATCACTATCTGTCAGGAGCACGGCAAAGAACTCGGGATATGTATAGAAAAAATGATCTGGAAACAAGGTTCACGGGATAATTCTAACCTAACCGAACTTGGACGACGAAATCACATATAATACGTTTTGGCAGTGTACGCTGTCGGGGAGATGTGACAATACGACAGGAGCATGCTACTATTTAATTCAAGGGGAGCATCGTCGACTAGCCGATGCCCGTGCGCCCCCTATGTCGCCTCGGACGTTCATATATATATATATATCTGAACGGCCCATGACGAATTCGTTGCCCATCATTTTTTGGTCCGTCCCTAGACTGTTGTCTTTGACATGCTCCAAATTGCCACTGTGCAGCCAATCGTGAGGTCTCAGTAAAACTCTCGCAGGGTTATCGTTTTTTGATCATTTTGACATCTCTCCAGCTTGCCACTCCGTCAGTCACGGTCCCCACGAATGATGGACACCATCTCAGTCAACTTATTCTGGTCGCAACTATAGTCGCTATTCTGGAACGTCGGACGCCAGAAGACAATATTCTTGGGTATCGCAGTTTTTCTAGAATCTCGCCATGCTTTCTATCGTTTATCGCCGCTAGCTCTCTCAAAAGTTGTGATTAGACACTAAAGCTTGCTTCCGTACAAAGTGTCTACGAAGTGTAATCGGCTCTGCATTTGGGATTTTGAGTCTTGTGATCAATAAAGGCACATTGACCACCCACGGCCTTCTTCCCACAACCGGACTGTAGGACAGTAAATTATCCATACGGGGCAAATACCCTCCGAATCAATAATGAATGGCATCCTCCGCATGGAGCACAATCCCTCTGTCAAATGCTGTAAAACTATGGTTCTATTCTATTTAAGGGCCAGCGGTTTTGGGTGCAAGGTGAGCTTTGCCCCCGAGGATCTCAAGTATGGCTACCATTCCACTCAACTATTTTTCGCTGGCCTTTGATGAGAACGTACGTACATTTAAATCACTTCTATCAACGGAAAATAATCTCTAGAACGCAGTTTGTCAATTGTAAGATTATCTTACATCTTCCTGCTTGATCTTCAACTGACCAAACGTAAAGTCGCATGTTTGACATTATGGGTGAGCCAGACATCTAATCCTGCGCTAGTCAACAGGCTAAAAGAGACTGATTGTAGGGTTGCGAATATGCGAGTTTATTTCCTCTGGAGGTGGAGTTCATTTGGAGAGCAGCCTGGACTCTACCGAAAGTTCTCTACCTCATCACACGCTTTGCTCCCTTTGTTCTCCTACTTTTGTTAAGGCACTGTGAGTGTTGCCAATCACAAACTACCCTCTTCCTACACTAAAACACGGGTATTTAGATAGCCATATAAGCTGTTACTCTTACCAGAACGTCCTAACATGTATGATCACCTTGTGACCCTGGCTGGCCTCCAACTAACCTTTACATACCCAGGGGGTGTCAACGGCCTGATTTTCGTAGCTGAAGGTTTGTTGATGGGCTCCGTGGCGCAACTTTTGAACTGACATAGTCATCTACAGCGATATTCGCTTTCCGAACCTGGGCAATATGGAACAGAAACCGCAAGATGACCATCTTTCTGTCATGCTTCTCTATAGCTGCATGGATCAGTACTTTTACTAGCGTTGGTATATGGGTGCAGGATATGGCAGGCATAGGAATCCCCGATGGTAAGCAGATGATATTGTCTACCATCATATTCATCGTTTCTGAAGCTTATGCGTAAGATTATGGCCGTGTCTTGAGAGAGCACGGTTTGCCTCTCGTGTGTGTGCTGTATTATCCCGACTCGCACAATCGTACTATATCATTGGGTTTGACGAACTGTACTCTCATCGCCTTCTTTCACGCTGGTAGGAGATTCTTCTAATATGCACACGACACTCTTTTGCTGATATCAACTCCTAGTCATGTTCTGTCTCACTTCCGTCAAGGCATATCAGTACTGTAATGATTATTCGGAATTTACCCAGACTTTTCTTGTTCATTGACAATCTTTCTAGTTATCAACTCCCGTGGGACAGAACTTATGACAGTGGCACATCGTGATGGTAGATGATTTATCAAATACATCCCAGAATTAAACTGAATGATAGTTGTCTAGGAACGTTCTACATCGGATGTGTCTGCACCGCATCGTTGGTTATTCTCGTCGTCAATGTAATTCGCCCTGTGCGTCTTCTCTACTGAGCTTTTATCTGCACACTCTGACATGAAAAATTACCAGGTGTGGACTCCCGTGCTCCTGGTGTAAGTCAACCATTTGTTTCTCTTCCCATACTATGAGTCTCATGGTCTGGACCACTAGATTCCAATTCACAATGGGCCCTACCCTGGCCTGTCGGATGTTATTACATCTACGCCAACAAGGGGCGTCTTATCAAGATGAAACTTTACCTAGGAGGCCACAAAGGTCTGCGAGTTATTTCCGGCAACAAAAGGATAGTTTTATGGTCAAGCACTTTGGCGACCTGTAGCTGAGCTTTGGGCTATGATAATTGTAATTTGATGACTTGACGCTAGAAAACGATGTATAGTAGTAGGATGTTGCTGACCGTATTTATTGATGCTATTGAAGAGATTGGAGGCAGCCGAAAGTCACGGATTCCGGAGGTACAAGGCCATCGGCCACTCTGACCTGAACTGTCACCTTGACCTTGACTCGTCATGACACCTTCTGCTCTTCCCCATTGGAAAACTGCCGTTGCGAACGCGCTCGCAAAGAATAATAAATCAGTCGGTAGGCCATCAGAATTCACAACAAAAACTGTAACGGCTGATCACCCTCAGTGATACAGCTCGCTTCTATCGACCCGATAACACCTGTGCCACACGTCCGTTCTCATATTTTCCGCGAGTTTCTTGCCCCAGCATCCAACCCTTCGTTGCCCCTTATCGTAACAACCACCGACTATCGAAGTGGACTATATCGAGCTTGGTGTTATGCCTAATCGAAGAACAAGATACTGGAAATCGAATGATGGCTCCTGGAGTTCGGAGGCCCTCGTACCTTGAGAAGACCCCCCTCGGTCCCGCTGCTTTTCACTGACTCCTGGATATTGTATTTGCCTTCGCACGACCCGTCCTATTCGCATATAGCTTACTTGTCGAACTCCCAAACTTGCCACCTCTATCGTCTCGCGGTAAAAAAAAGTCAATACTGTATCATCACGAACTACGACGATTGTATTCAAAAAAACCAGGCTGTCTACAATATATAACAACACAACAGCAGAACGAGGAGAAGTATAAAATAAAAGAATAAGTGATGATATATCGATTAATTTGTCTTCTCAAGAACTTGCGTTCGCCGACTCGACGGGATTTTCGACAACGATACACAGAGTATTATATCAGGCTTTCGCCTTCTTTGGTTCGTTTTCTTCGCTTGATTCCTCGGCTTCATCTACGAGGTCAGAAATGCTTCGTTTTTTGTTATTTGCCGCGGGGGGTTCTGGGACGTCTTCGGTATGTTCGTTGCCTTCAGTATATTCGTTGTCTTCTTCCGCTCCTTCTTCCTCCTCCTCTTCTTCTTCGGCGACGTTGGGCTTCATAACGATCGTTGGGTCAACGTGGAGAAAGGTCGGGATCAAAAAAAAACCAGCTTACATCATTCAATAACATTGCAGTCAAGCCATTTTGCTTCCCCTAAGACAAGCCTGTCAGCGTCAAGAACCAGACTGTCAATCATGAAAAGAACTAACTGAAGCACCCTCTTCTTCGTCTACCTCGTCCTCTTCGTCTTCCTCACCTCCTTGGCCTTCTTCGGCATAAAGTCCTTCCTACCGGCGAGTGGATTACTCAGAGGGTTCAGCATACCGTATATGGGGTGAGAACTCACATCTTCATTGACTTCGTATTCGTCACTCTCCTCACCAGCATCGGCGTCCGCTTGTTCGTCATAAACATCATCACCATGCCCATCTGGACCCAGCGCTTCGGTAACCTCGGGCAACTTTGGGTCTACAGGTTCAGACATTGGTATGTTTCAAGTAAGTGTGTTAGCTGGGAGAGGGGGGTTTGCAAGCTGGGGGAGGGAGTGGGGGGAGGCGAAGATCAAATGAAGGTTGGGAGTTGTAGTGTGAATTTATTTGACAACCGCCAGTCCCGCCTTTCCCGTAACCTTTGAAAGCCTGAACGTGAACCTTGGGTCAGGTCGTGATGATAGGGATAATCCACGTGATCTTGTCGCGTCACGTTGAGGTGAACAAGGCACTTGAAGGCAGTTTCTGTTTCGGTAACTGCTGGTAACCATAGAGCGCGATCCGCTGAGACTTTCTTTTTTGCTTTTTTGACTGATAGGTCCGATTGTGAGAGACTTATTAGGTGTATGTGGCAGAAGTTCTCTGTTTTGCTACAGTACCCTACTAACTCGTAGGTCCTAACATAACAACGACAAACTTTGATGGACCAACTCGGATATCCCCAGCTAGAAGACCTGAGCAGAGGAAGAGTTGATCAAACCCAGCCCTTCTTTTTAGGGTGTAAAGATGCTGGGAAATCAGACGCAAGATCGTGACAGGACAGTGATGATCGTTTGTTTCATCCAGTGAGATGTTTGTTGCAAGTGAAGCTACAGCAGTAAAGACTGACAAGCTCGGTTAGACTGAGCTCTCACGTCATTTACGTTGAGTGATCATGATGGCAAGTCGTCCATACTTCGCTATCCATAACCATCGTATATGTCGAAGACTACCAGCGACATGGCTTGAATTTCATTGGCAAGTGCGGCTAAAACACAGGTCGATTTTTTCGTATTGTTGAACCTGGTGGTCGAGAGCAGTGATATTATCCTCGAATGTAAAACTGTCTTCTCTCATTTGTTTCGTTGTGATCAAGCGCTTGCCAGCATAGACTCCAGAGTTTGGCCTGCTGGTGTAGAGAGACCATGATGAAGCAGTGTGATCACTTGGAGAGGTCCCGGCTGGGGTGATGCAAAGATACAGAAGAAACGGGCAAGTCTGTTCGTTAAAGTGATAAAGAGCCTGAATGTATCTGGTAAGAACAGCGCTCAGAGGACAGCGTCAGTAAGTATATGTCATAGCGTATTGTTAACATTATTTCATATGCCCGATATCTGTGTTTAGTAGCGCTCAGGCAAGGGTGAGCACTCAGTGAGGCAGCAGAGAGAGCACCACTCCACGTGGGAACCTCGACTAATTGTCGATTTTTCTGGGCTGAACGAATGCCTGTAATTAGTAGTCACTGGTAACTTGAAAATTCATGGCGCATGCGATAGGAGAATAGCTACCATCTGTTGCGAAGATCTGACGGCAAACGGCGCAGATGGAGCGATAAGAGAGCAAAGCAAAGTAAGCTGGGGTTTGTTTGTTTGTAGCGGCTTGGGGGGTTTACGAGAGGAGGGCACAGCGTATAGAAACAAAGTTACCATAGAATTGCTGTCCTCTCTTCAACATTTTTCTGTTTTCCTCCTTTCGCCCCAACACGAAACACTCTTTTATACCCTGTACTTCTCTGTGGAAGAAAACGGGGCAGAGGTCAATAACACGCGGTCGTTCAGTTTCGTGGCAGCCTCGAGGCAAAAGCAAACCACAACCGTGACGCTCTTGGCCCCCAACAAACTGCCTGACCTTCTTCTCCCCTACCCTTCATAATCGACTAATACCTCTTGCCGCCGTCGCTCTCTTCTATTAGCTTTCGCAGTTTCAAATTGTGGAACAAATAATCGGATGAGCATAGTTGCTTAGAGCCATATCATCGCAGTCTAGCCAAAGATCGCTTTTTTGGGAGGCGCACTTCACACGCGCACTTGTCATCAGTGGCCAATCGTTGAGATTTATTCAAAAACCTCTGCCCTTTTCATACCTAATTCTCTTTCAAAATGACTATCGATACTGCACATTCTGCACGCAGAAACGTTGTTCGCACCGATCAAGAGGGCCCATGGAGTGTCAGTGTTGCGGAAACGCCACATGACCCTTATGCCTATAGTCTTTATATAAAGAGTGAGCTGATTCCCTCATGCATGTTTCCTCCCCGATATGGACTATACGCTATATCTTTCTTTCTTTCATCGACTCCGTCTTCCATTTCATCTCATGATATTGCTTGTGGAGTTACTCATCTCGCTACTTTGTCCTCCTAGCTCCCACCCACAACCTCACTCTTACGCGCACCGTCAAAGAAATCATCGACCTCGACCGAAAACTTCGCGAGTCCTGTCCTGGTGCCAAGCTACCAGCCTTTCCCATCGACATGCAATCACTACCCCCTCCTCCACCAAAACGAAAGTCAACCTTCCTTAACACCTTATCCCGCCTCACTTCACCCACCTCTGGGAAAAACGGTCGGCGTTTCAACAACGCTAGCGTTTTCACTCCGTCTTCCAATTTACCAACACCGTTAACGTCGCCTTCAGGTGAAATTGGTGACCCCTTCATCACCATCACACACGAGAACATCGAACCTCCACCTCCCCCATCAGCCAACAGCACTGGTCTCGCAGCATACTTCACAAACGTTGCCAACTCGGGAAGCCTGCGCCAAGCTCGTGTTTGGAAACGTTTTGTCCGAGTCCGCACAGATGACTTGGAGAGTGTACGTGTTGAGCGGGCCATCAAAAGGGTACAGTCGGATCTTGCTGCACATGTGGGTAGCTTGGTGAAAGAGAAGGAGAACATTCACAAGGGAAGCGTGAAGCCCGCTTCTATCATCGAGAACGGAAGCGTGTTTGAGGAAAAGACCAATGCAGTAGAGACGCCACAGGATCTTGAGCTTGTCGGAACTGCTACTGTCAAACAACAAGAAATTACACAAACCGAAGAACATCCTAGCGGCGCTACAGCGGACGATGCTACACAGCAGCGAGAGGACACTAATGGTCTGACCCCCTCGGATGTACCAGAAGATGTGTCTCCTATTACGCAACCCGACGAAGATATTGCTCCACCTACCCCAGAACCCATGGCAGAAGAAGCCTCTACTCCCATCGTCGCGGATATCCCAAACCGCATCCCCCGGTCGCATTCCGCTGACTTTGACAAATCTCGTATACCCCGAGGCATTGCAAGCTCCACCCCAAGCCGAGAGGCCCTCTCCTCCTCACAAACGACCGGAGACGAATCCTCCGCGTCTACAACTGGCGACCTTCAACATGGTTCCAGGCGAAAAAAGCGCTCCAAATCAACTGTACCCAAAGAACCGCGAAAATCCCAGAGAAAAGTCCAAATTGACGACTTTGAGATGACGAGAGTGCTTGGGAAGGGTTGTGCAGGCAAGGTGTTACTTGTGAGGCATCGTGCGACATCAGAGCTTTACGCACTCAAGGCGATTACGAAGAGACATGTCTTGGCTCATCAGGAATTGCAGCATACACTTACGGAGCAGGCGGTGTTGAAGAGGATGGCGGCGGAGTCGAAGGATCCGTTTGTGGTTAAGCTTTGGTGGAGTTTTCATGATAAGGAGAATTTGTTCCTAGTTATGGTATGGTTGAAGCTTAAGCTACAAGGAACTCGGACTCATTTTTTGACTCTTAGGACTTCCACCCTGGAGGTGACCTCGCAACTCAACTTGCGAGGTGGGGACGTCTCGGGCGTGATCGCGCCCGCTTTTATGCGGCCGAAATTGTTGAGGGCTGTGAAGGCCTTCACGCTGCCGGCGTCATCTACCGCGACTTGAAACCTGAGAACATCCTCATTGGAGCCGATGGGCACATTGTCTTGACAGATTTTGGACTCTCCAAAGAGTTTCCCAGGAACATTAGCCAAACTGCTGCCTCTACTCCGTCCGGGTCTGGCTCTCGCAGTGGTGCTGGCGGGGAGTTCTATTCTTCTGTTCCCGGGACGCCGCAGCCGACTAGCCCGCCTTGGATGAAGATGGATGGGTCGGGAGAGTTGGCGATGGGCTGGCCTGGGACGGTGGGCATGGTGGATACTACGACAACGTTTTGTGGGACTGCAGAGTACCTTGCGCCTGAGGTGCTTCAGGGTCACGCGTACAGTTATGAAGTCGATTGGTGGAGCTTTGGAACGATGCTATATGAGATGCTGACTGGGATTGTGAGTTACCGCATATTTATCCTTTGGGTGTTGAATGGCGGAGTCTGATGATCATATGGTTAGACGCCGTTCTGGGCAAATACTCATACAGATATGTATCTGCGAGTGTTGCAAGACGAACTGAAGTTCCCGGAAGACCGAGCGATTGATCAAGATACGAAGAGTCTTATTCGTGGGGTTGGTCGTTTGTTCTGTTCCGCTAAGCTTTCTGTTGAAACAGATTGTAGTTGTTGCAACGAAACCCTGCACTCCGGATGTGCGAGCCACGAATAAAGAAGCACCCATATTTTTCAATGATGTATTTTTCTTTGTTACAGTATTTATTACTGAGGCCTGACTCATATCTTGCAGAGACTGGTCTCATGTGTATTACAAGCGCTACATACGTATGCCATCCCTTTTTGCGCATATTAACACCAATGTTTACACATCTTCATAGCCCCATATATTCCTCCCATCGACCCATCCAATGCAAGCGACACTCAAAACTTCGACGAAACGTTTCTCGACATGGAACCAGTTCTTGATGATGCTGTCGACGAAGAGCAATTGGATACAGATCAAGAGCCTGAGCATCCAGACATGGAGCGTACGGATGGCGAAGACTCGAATACCACGCCCTCACAATCACGTAGTTCCTCTGTACGGCCGCAACAGCGGACTCAAATACCTGAGGATACAATGGACCTCTTCGATGGTTACTCTTTCAAGGGACGGCACTCTGTCCTCATGGATGATGTGGATGATGAAAGCAGTGGATCGCAGGGGGAGAGTGAGGACGAGGAAGAGATGATCGCGGCGTTGAAACCTCTTGATACTACGCCTCCTATTGACGGACCTACCCCCGGCGAAGCTCTCGCTGAAGGCCCAGAGCCTAAAACTCCTGAGGCTCGACCTGCTGTTCTACCTGACGTTGGTCCTCCTGAGGACAAACCGGACGTATTGCCTGAGGAACCCTCTTCTGAAGTGAAACCCTCGGAGCCAGAACCCGTTGTCCAACCAGAACCCGTGCCACGACCAACAAGGAGAAGCAAGGAGTTACCACCTATAGAGCAAGCAAATGACGCTGTTCCTCCTGTGACGCCAGAAAAGGACCTAAAAACGAAGCCTACTCCTCCCACAAAATCCCAGGTGGCACGTGGACTCGCGAAATTCGGTCCTCGCAATCGCAAAGAGAGGTCTGGTGTACCCGCTTTGGACCGTTATCTCTCCGACACCGTTGATGAAGACACCGAAGTTACGGAGCGCGAGGACGAGGATGACGATTGGGACTTTATAGAGGCGGCCGATGGAGAGGATAGGAATGGCGCGCGAGGAACTAGTCTGTTTGCCCGGGGCGTGGTTGATCGGTATAGGTTGGCTGTGTTCAGGAAAGCTTCGACGCCTTCCCAATCACGTACTGTCCCACGATCGTTCTCTGGAATGTCCAAGAGCTCAGAGGCTGCCTCCGAGTCCGCAGATTCCCCCAGTCCGTCCCAGAAACGCGGTCGGACTCCACTGACATTCCGTAAAAATCCTCGACAGTTCCTGCGACCTCGGTCACCTAATAGACCTCCTCCCACCTCGTTCTCGTCACGGTCAAGCGGGGGCACAAAGTCTGCCAAGACCTCCACTAACTCGAACACGCTCTCGGCTACGTCGTCGAGTGGACTTTTGACGCCTTCGCCTTCATTCTCTCACTCGCTGAAATCAAAAGAGTCAGCAGTATCAGTTGGTGCTCAGAGTCTGTCGTCTGACCAGTCCAATGGTGACGCTGTCACTGCGGAAGCACTCGGTGGATCAGACACTCTTAAAGGCCGTACACATCCGGACGAGCCTGAAAAGCACAAGAACAAGAAATTGAAGAAGTACAAGGAGAATGCAGAGAAAGTGTTCTCCCTCTTTTCGTCCCCTCGTCAAACATCGTAATACCCCCCTCAACGGAGCCTTACTGGGTTTGTGCTTCAACCCTTTCTTCCTTTTTTTTCTATCATCTCTGGGATTTTTCAACATACAAAATTGGCTCAGCTTTCCGTATGCTCTGTTCAAACCGATAACAATCATTATGCCCCGTCATTGAACTATTTTATTGCCTTTTAACACTTACTAACCACATTCTCTTTATTCCCCATACTACACATGACGTTGTCGGGTTGCCTGACAGTTAATGCGTCCGCTAGGCGGATGTCTCTGTACAAATGTCCTGCTTCCCTGCAGCATGTTCACTTCCACCTGTCCTTACATTTATACCGCGCAGTTTTTTTTTGTCGTTGCAAACATTCTCGTTACTTACTATAGAATAGCTCGTTGAAGTAAGATTTCACATCCACAATGTCTGTCAAGTGACTCTTTGTTGACAAAGATTGCCTCATGTTTTCTTGCCATCGTCTCCATCAAGGACCTAAAAGCCGATGGATTCTACCCCGCAAGCAAGTGACCCCTTGAGCTCAAGGGCTATGCTATATAGCCTGCTCCGCACCGTACTCTTTGATTGAAAAAACATCGCATTAAAAAGAACGGCGAGTCTGGTAAGGAGTTTCAAGGGATTGACGGGCCTGGCAGTGGTGACAACCGGCTATTTTTAACCTTGCATCAAGGCTTTTATAGTTTGGGCGCTTTCCTTCAGTTACCCTCCCTTCTCCATTCAGCACCCAACGGGCACGCGTAGAGCCCATTACACTCCTTCCAAAAATGCCTCGCGAGAATAGCTTCTCAGATTCAGAAGGCCGCTCGCTTACACCAGACCTGGAAGAAGATGAGCTCGCAATGGCCTCGTCACCAGATGCTCCGGTCACGAACCCCTTTCCTGTTCAAGCTGTAGAACCCAGCGCGAAAGTGCAACCATCAAATCCTTTGTCTCCTGCAAAACGTTCGATACTCTCGAAGCTCAAATCCCCAACTTCACAAACAGCTCAGACGACCTCTATCAAGTCTCCCGCAACTCATAGACGCCATGCATGGACTAGTTTGACGCCTACAGAAAAATTTCGTGCTGCTGCACGAAAAGTCATTTCCTTGCATCGTGGTACGTCCTACCTGAGTGGGGTGGGTCGTGTCGGCGCAGAACCAGGTGTAAATCCTCGACGCGCATCTGCTAACCTTCTATATGGCCACATCCGAGAAGATTGCATGATCGAGGTTGTTGATTACAACTCTGTTCGCAGCAATTTTCGCAGCATGTCGAATGCAGAGCTTATTAATTTCTTGAACGACGACGAGACCAGCGAGAGACCTCCTTGGTCCAAAGTACGATGGATTAATATCAGTGGACTGAGCTGGGATGTCATTAAAGCTGTTTCCATTAAGCATGGTGTGTGCTTTCATTGTTGATTTGAACTGTGCTTGTCAACATCTCGACAACTCACCAGATCTCCATCCATTGGCCCTCGAAGACGTATTCCACACGCGCAGCGCCAACCGCTCAAAAGCCGATTATTACCCCAAGCATCTATTCTTGCGCATTCTTTGCCACGAACTTGGAAAGGGTAACCAGTCAGATAGAGAAGGACCTACGCTCACGGGTGTACCTCGCACTGCATCCCCTGAGCCCCTTGAAGAAGGTGATTTCCATGATGAGAAGGAGAATGGCGTATACGACGATGAATTCTCGAATGGGGGCATTCAAAAAAGACGGAGACGATTCATTCCCCTTCCGTTGCGCCCTAATTCTGATCCGGAAAAAAAGGCGGGAAGCGATACAGGTTCTAGCTCTAGTTTGGCTCAACTCATGAATAAGGTGTGTTTTGCTTATATGTATGAAGGAGGGTTTGGTACTCACCCCACATAGGATGCAGCGACACGCCAGAGCCGAGCTGTACAAGAAGTTACACTTGATGCCCTTAAACAGGTATTCCAACTCACCGTTTTAATCTCCAATAATCTCTCAATAACAACTCAGGGTGAGCGCGTTAACGTCAAGGTTTCTCCGATGTTTGTATTCCTGTTCCGAGATGGTGAGTTAAAAACGTTCGTCTTTTTTTGCCTATCGCCTAATTGTTTCCAAAGGGACGGTTATCTCCATCAATACTGGCTCAAACCACGCATTAACACTACCAATCAGTCAAAGACTTCACCAGAGGGACACTGGGTTGAGGACCTCCGCAGACGCGTCTATGCTTGTCTACGCAATACTAGATCTCAGTACGTGTAACAGTCAATTTTGACGTTTATAATGTTTAACCCGATCCCAGTTGTCGATCAGGCACTCGAGATCATCGATGAATATCATTCCAAGATTAACAGGTTTGAGCGTACGATTCTCCTCAAGCCTGATGTTGAAACAGTCAGATACCGTGCGCCTTTAACATCCATATTTCTTTGAATAATTGACCTCATGGCTCTTCTCTCACAGTGCACATTCTTTCTGAGGACCTTGTTCTGATCAAACGTACCATGGATCCCATCAAGACGTTGATATATGGCCTGAGGAGATACGACTTGGACCGCTGTGCCGCTCTCGTTGATACATCTAACCCAGCGAATGCTGGTGTTACGGTTGTTGGATTCATGAGCCACAAGTCCAAAATTTATTTGGTGCGTTGCTCTCCAGTTCTAGAACCCCCAGTATACTGAGTTAG